>JARYHS010001113.1:9303376-9404964 GCA_031002005.1 Vandiemenella viatica | reverse complement strand
ATGAAAGCATAAATTGAAGATACAGACAGGGCTTCGAGCACTGAAGTTCAACCACTCTGCTGATTTCCCTACTTTGTAACTAGCGTTACGAGAAAATCATGATGGGGTTGGTACCACTGCTGTAGGCTCTGCAAGCTGAGCCTACTATAAGCCCATAAAAGCTATACTCCGTAAAAGCCACGCCCCCAATCCTCTCCTACATCCAATGTAACGGCGTACCAAACACGCAGACTTAAAAATACTACCCGTTTGAGAAACATTTTATATCAACAGTTCTAAAAATATTGACCGACAGTGTTTAACGTGTATGGAAAATTCTTGAAATGTATTACTCTATTTGAAAACATATTTTAATATATCTTTTGGGGCTTCTCCGCCTCAGAGCCTTTAACGACTAGCCGCTACTTTTTTAAACTATGTCTCTTGCCTGTCCAATATTTGGAACATTACATTTCTGTCCCCCACAACCAAATCTCTTATATGCTTTCGGAGGTATTCCTGGCATGTCAAAGCAATGTAATAATCTTTAAGGATTTACTGCAGAATGATGTTAGAAAAGTAATGTTCTATCTTGTGTTCATCAGGAGTGCACATCTGCATTTTGAACAGAAAAGACCCCATCCACCTGTAAAGCTATTATTGCACCAATTTGGTTGGAGATGACAGTTATTCATTGATATGCAGAGTATATTTCCATAATCCTTGCCCAGTTCTACCACAAGACAGTCAGAAAATTGATGATAGACGCGACAAGGTTACCATATTTACAACAGAATTTAAAAATTCTCTCGGTGACAAAAACCAGGAAAACATTCCCACTTTTCCAGAGCATGTAGAATTTGAGATGGATCTGGTACAAATTTATAGTGTAGGAATTATAAAGCAATTAAAGCTCCTGAAGTGGGCTAAAGTGCCCGTTCCCCATGGTATACCAGTAAGAGTATTTTCGGAAATAGAACCTTATCTGTAAATCTTTTGAAGGAAGAAAAGTACCTTCTCTCTGGAAAAAAGCCAAGGTGATTAGTCTTTTCAAGAAAAGAAATTGGAGAGGTCCTAGGAATTATTGACCCATATCTCTTAACATCTGTCTGCAGCAGAATTCTGGAAGAAAACGAATTACATAGAACGTACCAACACGGATTTCAGGAGAAGAGATCGTGTGAAACGCAATTGGTCCCATTTTCCCGTGACGTAATGAAAGTTATCAATGCAGGTTCATAGGTTGCAGCAATTTTCTTGGATTTTCAGAACGTTTTTGATTCTGTACCACATAGCCAATTTTTAGTGAAGATTCGAGCATACTGTTTATCGGATCAGATTTGCGAATGGATACACGATTTTCTAACTGGTCGATTACAGTACATTGTCGTTGATGGGGAAGCCTATTCTGAGCTAGATGTAACTTCGGGCGTTCCTAGAGGAATTTTAATATGACCACTTCTTTTCCTAATTTTTATAAACGATCTCGGTGACGATGTTAACTACAGGTTGCAATTGTTTGCTGATGATCTATATCTTACCTATAGGGAAGTAAGGTGTTCCAACGATTGCTTAGAAATTCAGCGCAATCTGAATGCTATTTCATAATGAGGCCATAAATGGCAGCTTATACTTAACTGCAAAAAGTAGAAGGCAATGCAAATAATTAACAAAAAGAATCAGTTTGTGCACAAGTACAAGGTCAACAACTACCTAGGCGTAACAGTACATAGCAACATGAAACGGGACTTGCACATAACTTCCGTCATAAGTAAAGCTAATTCTAGATTACAATTCATAGGTCGTATTTTGAGAAGTTGTAATGCTCATACAAAATCACGATGAATTTAGGTTTATAAATAATTTAAGCTGCTGACATAAGGTCGAAATTACAGCATTTCTTTTACGGATGGAAGTAGTTCTGTATTTATTGTGCTGAATGAGACCTGGACCAGCAATGAAACCAATATAATGCGCTATAGCATAAGGTTTTAGTAGTCCTACTTTATTTTTAATTTAATCAGTTCCCTAATTCTGACACCATTCATTGAGTAGGACTTCCGTCTGTATCGCTGTGTAAACGACAACTGAAATATGCCCAACATTACAAAATAAGGTTATGAGCATTACGTAACAACAGTTCTATTTACATAGGCAACCGCAGAAAAATGAATTGTCAGGACATTCCATTAACCCCGTCACTTTGATAGGTTTTGAGGCAGGAAGAAGTGTACGTTATATAGTTAGAGTTACTTACCGAGCCCTGGTCTGCTGAGTGATCTGCCTGATGGTGGTCCCCTGGCGTCCGATGATGGCCCCCCACCATGTCGCTCTGCACCAGCATGCGCAGTGGGAAGTCGGCCTGCCGCCCCCCGCCTGCCCCCGGACCGCCGCGCCCCCCACGCCCGCCTCCGCGTCTCCCCCCGCGCTCCATCGCCAGCTCCACCCTCAAGGTGCACGGCTCGATGTCGTAACCATTCAGCTGCTGCACGGCACTGCGACAGAAACAAAACATGCAGGCAACTAGATAACACACTCAAATAAAATATGATCAATAGTAAGGGCGATGGTTTGTAATAGGATAAAAGAACAACAGGATTACTTGTTGCAATTATTTGTTTGTAAGTAACAAAATACTTACCTGTTATGAAACAAATCTAAAAACTTCTGGACATGTAAAATATATATACGACATTGCCGCCGACCTTAACAGAATACAACTAAACTGATGTGTTGCTGTGACATAGCCCATAAGAAAATTTTGTGAATCAAATGTTTAGATACAAATGGTATAACAGGAAAGTTTCCCCAACAGATACAAAATCAGAAAACCTACATTGTATGAGCCTTGTAGCTGTAAAATTGTAGAAGTTATGAGCAAGTTTTGGAATCACAGAAAATATTTTTTTACAGCTACACGGTTAAACATACAGAAATTTTTATAATGGCCAAATTTACCTCAAATCCTAGTTACTGGTAAAATTTCAGAATGATAGGAGTAATGAGAGCCAAAAATGATTAACTATTTTGTAAGACCAGCACATTAATACAGTTTTAACACCAGTTGACCTTTGAACTCTGAGCGATTTGTCAAGAAAACATACATATGGTCAATGTGCGCTTCCTGGCGCCTTTTTGCTGGATACCACTGGAGTTTTGTCGGTTTGTGTGGTCTTGGGCGCGAAATGGTGGTAGTGCCACATGGTGATGCAAGGCAGGGGGGTAGCCATTTTAAAATATTGTAGTATAGTTACTTTTAAAGTTTTACAATGGGGTTTGGTCTGGTCTGACCATTTTTCATAACTTGCAGTCCAAGAACTTGAAGATTCTCCCATACCCGTCAACTGTTTGGACTGAAAATATAGTTAAACTTACAATTCTGACTTACTAGCAGTGACTCATTACTACCAGGTGTGTAAATATGAAACCGGAATTTGCCAATAGATGGCTCTAGCTATCAATGCAGTTACCATCAGATTGCATCATTAACATCTGACAGCCATTTTCAACCCACAAAAATACAAGTTCCATACGACAGTGTAGTTTTCAATAATGGTGAACATTTTGAGTTTTGAGCCTCCAAACTACAATTTGCGGACATCATTGATTTTCTGTTACCATTTAAAGAAAGCTGCTGCAGAATGGCATCAAATGCTTGTCGAAGCTTACAGTGAGCGTCCTCTCGGTAAATCACAGTGTTTTGAGTGGTTTAAAAAATGGCGATTTTGATGTGAGAATTGACAGCGGAAGACCTCCAAAAAAGTTTGAGGACAGCAAGTTTCAAGCATTGTTGGATGAAGATGATGCCCAAATGCAAGAACTCGCAGACCAATTAAATGTAACAAGGGAAGCTGTCTCCACACGTTTAAAAGTGATGAGTATGATCCAGAAGATGGGGAAATGGGTTCCACATGAACTGACTGACAGGCAGCAAGGAAAAAGAAAAACCACTTGTGAAATGCTGCTCGCCAGGTATAAAAGAAAGTCATTCTTCATCGAATTGTGACAGGTGATGAAAAGTGGATATTTTTCGAGAACCCTAAGCGTAAAGGATTAATGGTAACTCCAGCTGAACAGTAAACATCAACGTCAAGGCCAAAGGAAGGAAGACAATGCTCTGTGTTTGGTGAGATCAAAGTGGTGTGATCTATTACGAGCTACTTAAAACCTGGTGAAACTGTTAATACTGAACTTTATCAACAACAAATGATCAATTTGAATCAAGCATTGCAGGAAAAATGACCAGAATACCAGAAAAGGCAACACAGAGTGATTTTGCTTCAGGACAACTTACTGTCACATACAGCAAAACCGGTCAAGGAAATGATTGAATCGCTTAGTTGGGAGATACTGATGCACGAGGCTTACTCACCTGACTAAGCTCCATCCGATAACTCTCTCTTTACAATCACGGGACACTCACTGAGCAACGCTTCACTTCTTATGAAAATGTACGAAAATGGCTCAATGACTGGTTTGCGTTAAAAGAAAGAAAGAAGAAAAAAAATGGTGTAGCATTCATAAATTTCCATAGAGATGGGAAAAATGTGTAACAATTGGCAATACTTCAAATAAGGTACTATGTACCACTGTTAAACAATAAAGGTGTATTTTTTATGAAAAATTCTGGTATCATATTTACGCACTTGGTATGTGAACCTTACCTTTACTAGTTTGAGGTTTAAGCAAGATATGTGGCAGCTGCAAGAATTTTAGAACAATCAATAATCCAACAGCACATGATTAACACGGTTGAAGTTACGGTGGTTAACCGTTTAACCCCGTGAGCAACTAAATCCCTTACAATGTATCAATCTCAACTTGCACTTTGAAGTCTAGAAATTAGTACTGAATTTTTAGAACAGGATATGCTTGTTGACGTGAAACTCCTTTGAGCTCATTAGGGACAAATTTGTTAGTGTTATGAGTTACGCATTCAGTGGACATGTGCCCTTAACATTCTGCATTCTTCAGGAACGTCCAATAATTAAGAGGCGTTATTTCTTAAATTTGGAATGCCACCACCCCCATGGTGTGATTTGGCAGGGGGGGGGGCATCCATTAATTATGTGGGATTAATGGGGGGGAGGGTTGTCCAGCAAAATCTTACCAAGCGGTTGTCGCATATAAAAATATGTATAAACGATCTATGTAATTTGAAATAAATATAATTTGTAGACTGTATTTTGATTTATAATCTTGATCAGTTTATTTCTTTTTTGTCCAAAAATCCTCTCATACCAACATTTGACCGTGTCTGGAGTACTTTTTGTATCGAGTTCGCTCCGAAAGATTAGCAGGTTCTTTTCTACTCAAGATCTATCGATTTTTTTCTCCGCAACTATTATTTTCAAGCTTCTCTGCTCAATTATCCTGATTTTCTCTCCACTTCTACCAACAATTCTCTTAACTAGAGACAATACAAGCTCCTAACTTCTACTTTTTCCAGGGATCATATATCTTTTCAAACGTCTCTGAGCAAACAATATTTATTAAACTTGCTTTTATTTTTTATAAATTCTTTTAACTATTAATTTGCCAATATTATATAGCCTTTATGAGTATGAATATATAATTTTACTGGTTTTTAAAGAGCTGCTATGTATAAGGGGGGGGGATGGGGGGTGCCGACGGAAATCTCACGTCAACATTTGAAATTCTTGAAGGACAATAGATCTAAAAAAAATTCTATCGCCTTTGTGGAGAGTATAACTGTCCTCTGAAACAGAGAGAAAGATTACTAGGTCAAACGGTGGCGTCAAATTCTGTCTTCTTAGGGGGAGGGAGGTTCTGACTAGATCTCAACAGAGGGGGGGGGAGGTCTGTAATTCCAGAAAAACACCACTCGTAAATGCCCCCCCTAAGATGTAGTGGGAAAACGCTTACCTCCCCCCCATTTGAAATTTGCCTTATTTTGATGTATTTTTCTTCATTACAGTAAATGTCTACGAATTAATTTCCTGTGAAATAAGAAGAAAAACTACACAAAAAGTTCAACCAAGATTTTTATCAATTGGTAAGATTTTACAGGGGAAATAAAATCAATGCTCAGTGATAACTGCGTATAAAAAAAGAAATAAAAATATTTGGCAGTGTGGGGATTTGAACCCGGGTTCGCAAAATGGGAAGTAAGCGCCTTACCACATACACCACGCTGAAGCTTTTAATGCAATGTACTAAAATTATAATATTTAAAAGGCATTCACATATGTTTGCGCATTAAATTCTTGATACCTATGGCTCATTTTGAAGAAATAATAGTAACACAGACATATGGAGTACATACCCTTCAACATATACTCGGGGGATTGAAATCCGTTCTGAACAGATCTGATGGTCTCCAAGTAAGAGATATTCAGCGAAAGTTGAATATTTTAATGCTCTTATCTTGTCTCGAACTGCCTTCTCGTTTGGCTGATTCTTAAATAACATCACCCAACAAGTTAACCATTTTTGTAACAAAAGCCCAATTTCTTCCAAGGTGTTCATGTACTTACGCCTGTGCTTGTTCGTGTGTCTCGTACGTGGCGTGCACCGAGAAGGCGGTACCATCCCTGGACGTGCCGGCCTTCTCGACGTTCAGCAGGTTGCCGAACGGGGTCAGCAGGGACTGCACGTCCTCGATGTGGACGTGGGTCGGGATGTTGTTCACCACGATCTTACCCACCGAGCTGTAACACAGACGTCACTCCGTTACGAAGGGGTACAAATGTCGAGAGCTTTCAAAGATACGTAAAACTGCGGCAAATATTAAATTGGATATTACAACAAGAAATATCCTAGGGTCAACCGGGGTTATTCTGATACAAAAAATCAAACTTTTAATCTTACCTTGTAAACTAACATTGATTTATTGTTGTAAAATATGCAATAATATGTAATTTTATGTGGTTTATTCATTTGTGCATTAAAAATTGGTCTAAGTGTGCCTAAGACAGAAAAAAAATAAAAACTCTGTATCATATTAACCCCAGCCTGTGGGGCTATTGTGATACAGTGTTTTAATACAGTTGCTATCAGCTACACAGAAATAAAAGGGCTTGAGTGATACACCTTAGAGGCTAATGTATCACCCCTATTTTTTTCTATTTTTTATCTATACTAGAAATCAAGTTATGAATTTTTTTATTATTTTCAATGCTAATTCCTAAAAACGTCACACTTTTTATTACGGTTAAAATATAAAAAAGACTTACTATGGGGGAAAATAATGACCAACAAAATTATTTAGAACTACTTTATGAACTTTAAAAATAAAAAAACAATACCAAAGTGAAAGATATGACACAGAATAAATGTTTTAATTTTCGCATTAGTTATTTCACAACTTTTCAACTGTGTCAAATTAATTTTATTTAACTCCTATAGGGGCAGGAAATAAATAGGCTATTTTTCTTTTATTAATTGCTGTTGGAAAAGGCAAAACTGCAATCATGTCATGAAATCTATACAGAAAATGTCAATTTCCTTACAATAAAAGTCAGAGTGTACGTCAATGCAGCTTCGAATTCCTTGTACTGTAATGTCACCTTCTTCGTCATCGAAATTATTTATTTGGTAGTCAACTTTGAAATGTGTTGAGTTTGTAGGTCCTCCATTAGCACCAACTAGAACAAAGCAGTCTTTTTTATGTTTTCTTGATAGATTAGAGTTATGTATACAACAGGTTCTACTGCTTCTTGTTCAATATTCATCAAGAAATTTTCTAATGACTTGTCTAAGAGTTCAGCAATTGATACATGGCTGTCACTACTTTTATCACAGCAATCATCTTCAAAAGAACTCTTTTTAGTTTTAAAACTCATAGTTTCTTTTTCCAATTTGACACAATTAGAGTTTATATTATTATTTGCTTATCTTCATTACTGTCATTATTATTTCCTCTTTCATGAATCTTTTGCTTTAGGTCCACATCTTTCTTAACATCAGGGATTCCCTTCATTCAATTTACAGTTTTTGCACCATCACAAATTTATATTTAAACGACAGGCTACGCAATTGGAATACTTACAACTGTATCATAATAGCCCCACGATGCGTATCACATTAGCCCCACAAGTTTTAAAGGTTATATTATTAAAAAAAGAAGGTAGAAAAGGTTTTAAAGTGTCAAATAATAGCCCATTTCATTCTGAATGTGGATAATTAATAAACATAAGCTTATCACAACACACAGACGCATGGCAATAAAAGTTTCCACTTCGTGTAGAAAAGTTTTTCAGGGGGAAAAAAAGGTTAGTTTAAAGTTTTTTTTTTTTTTATTTACCCTTATATTTCAAATTACATTTATATTTGTTATGTAGGTTAATAGAGTAATAAATAAAGTATGGAAAAACATTTTTTTTATAATAGTTTAGGCATTAAGGAAATTTCTTTTATTAAACCGTATCACAAGAGCCTCACTTTTTAGAGTGTATCAAATTAGCCCCGGTTGACCCTACAGAACTTGTGAGGACTGTGAATCTACGAAGAACTGTCTTTTACCCGTTGATGTCTACATCATTACAGGAGGGAAAGGACTGAGGACATAAACAAGAAGGAATTTGGCCATGGCCTTTTGAAGGCATTCACCTGCTGTGATTTGGGGAGACCGTGAAAACCCAAATCCGGATGGCCGAACAAGGATTCAAACCAGTGTCCTCTCGAATTCGATGCGAGTTCACCCAACACACTGAGGAAATGGCTTTGCAACGTTGCCGCAACTAGAAATACTTTACAATCTAGTTTTGGTACTGTCATGCTATTCCAGGGTGTTTTTACAACCTAGTTACTGCTTGAAAATAAAACGTCCGCAGTATCGTTAGTTGCTGCAGAAGGTTCAATTCAATGAGAATACTGTTAGAACGAACAACTGCAGTTAGCCCCGCAGAAAGAAAAATATATTACATTAGCTTCTCATCTTACAAAAAGGAAAGTTACAACCTGCACTATTTAACCTACCTGTGGATATGTCATGATCTCTCTAAAATGTGTTCATCTGTGGAAAGCAATGAGTAGCCTCAGATATATGCACAACATATATCATTTGGTAATAGCCCAGACACTGCGACTCATCAAGGAATACTAGTTTTGTCCTGAAAACTGTTGTACATGTTAGCTGGGTGATATTATTTAATATATGTTGCTCATGGAGCTGTAAAATATATCTATTGTCAGAAAATTGACTCGAAAAGTGCCGTACCGCTAAACCGCGCGCGACTGGGAAAAGGCATACGGCGATGTATAATGATAACGCAAACGTTCCTGCTTCACCTCTGTTCAGGGGGCACTAATAATTCTGCTCAAAATCATGGCAACTCAATTTTTTTTAAAAAAAAATTAATTAAGCTACAACGGGCAGCTTCTATGAACATTATGGTCCAGGCTGCATTGAACCTATCCACAAGCGCTGCTAATAATTCTGCTGGAAAATCATGGTAGCTCAAAATTTTTAAATAAATTTCAATTTTTGGATCAGCCTGTCTTTCAACATGTCCAAAACCACCGCTAATCCTGCTTGAAAATAAAGAAAAATTAAATCTTTAACAAATTCAACAGAGTTTTGTTTTAGAAACAAAAACTATGTGCCATTCTGGTACAGGCTGCATTTCAACCTCAGATTAAAAACATTTGTGAATATTAAATTCCTTCAACCCTATGTTTAAAATACGAATACTGCCGCTCTTTCATCATAAACACAACTTACGTTAATATTACCGCAACCTACTTTCATAAATGCGGGATTACTGGAAATCGCGATTCCGCCAGGAGTTGTCATCATAATACTGCAGTAGTCAAACGCAAGACTCCACTATAAATTCTTCCCCAAGTACATTTAACGGTTTCATACTGGTCCAGGCTGTATTACAACCTAATTTGTGCTAGAAAATAACGGTCCAGGCTGTATTACAACGGAATTACTGCTTGATAATAACACGTCTTGCGACTGACTACATCAGTATTCCAACGATACTACTAATGTTGTAGCGGAATTGCGATCTCTAGTACACCCATAAATGCCATGTGTTAGTATTGTCTCTGGCATGTGTGTACGTAATTATGGCGTCTATCGTTTGCTTACGATTGAAAATTGTGACAATCATTTTTTTTTTTTGTATGCGTGTGCAAATTCTTCCATGAATACATTTTTAATGGCTGTGACAGCAACATATTGTTAAATAATATCGTTCCAAGAACGTCTGCACAATTGTTATACGTCGTTACAGTATATCTCCCAGTCACACGCCGTATAACGTAACGTCACTTTTTGAGTTAAGTTTGCAAGGGATGTATAAGTTTTACAGCATTAAGAGCAACATATATTAAATAATATCACCCAAGGAACGTGTGTAACAGTTTTCAGACCAAAACGACAGTTCCTTGATGAGTACCAGTGATTGCGCTCTTGCCTATCATTTATTTACCTTTTTTTTAAATTAAATTCTTTGCAGTTTCGTTTAGGTAAAATCAAATTTCTGTTACAATATGGCTACTTTCTAATAAAAATTTTTTTATTTTGCATGGTAGGCAACCTCACAGCTGAAAAATTGAATGAAGTGCTTTAATATTAGTGATTGGATGTAAATATTATGGGTCCAGGTATCATCGTATTTTATTTTAATTTAATCTGCTAAGCATTAAATGCGAGAAAATTTGTAGGTTTAATCTAAGAGAAGCGGCACATTTTTCACACCAGTTACTATATTAACCATGCAGAAGGTGGTACTACCCAACATCATTAACATATATTCTATCTTCCAACGTGTAACCAGCTAGAAAAGAATTAAGCAGCTTTTAATATTACAAGTTGAGTTTTGGGGATATGTTGCATTGAAGAAAAACTGCAAAGGAACCACATATACATACAGAGTCCACTGAAAGGTAAGACCAACATTTGCATTACAAAGTTATTTTAAAAAAATATCTTGATTTGCAGTTAACTAAAGACTAATACAGATAGTTATTTATTGCTAATATTTTTGCAAATATATAAAGTTTATGCATACCACTAGATACACCATCAATGAATTACCAATTACCACCTTAATTTTTTTTCCAGTAAATAAAATTGAGGGTGGATCAAAATACAAACCTATGTTCAATGAGCCTCTAATCAAAATTAAACCCCTAAATGGCACTAAACAAATTAGCTTAAATCATTGCCAACTGTTTGACATAATCACAAAAAATGAATCTGAAGCAATTTTTCATTTAAAAAAAAAAAAAAAAAATGTAATACATTCAAACATAGTACCACAATACAGATAATTCCCAAAGCAATTACACAAAATGCTATTTTGGCAACACGTTTTTAGTTCCCAACAGCTGATAAAACCATATTAACAACAATAATTCAAAAGTAACTAGCATAATTTTAAAGATCTAACAACACTGTCAATCATAATTTTCTAATAGCATATGATGAGCCAAGTGTAAAAATAAACGCAAAGACCACTTCTCAAAATTTTACAGCAAATCTTTAATTCAAGATAAACATATTTTAGCCATTAAAATAGTATCTATTAGTAGCCACCACACTGTATCATACAATTATTTACAGGGTGTGATACTATTTTCAAGGTGGCTCTTCATATGTGAAAAATGTTACATCACTAGAAAACATAAGGTTGGTATAGAATTTCAAAATTACTAAATCGTAACCAAAACCTAAGAAGATGGTACATAATCCACTCTAGAAAACAAATCAGTGAACACCAGTGTATGTGTTATCTACGGCAGTTAGAATGTCTTAAATATTAACAAGATGTGTAAGCGAAAAACCGACCTGAAACTGATAGTAAATTCTTAGACTCCAAATTAAATGCATCAATACGTTGTCTTCTTCATATTCTCCTCTCAAGTTTCACAGAAAAATAGCCACAAATTAAACGTGTCAATATCTGAGACATCAACGCAATTTTTAAAAGCAGTCTGTGTGGCTTTGTGATGAAAATTATTCTAGAACGAATTGTCCTTTAAGTATGAAAGTTAGTTCCTTGGGCAATATAATTTAAGACAATGTGTATATTGTGGCCACAAAATAGACATAAACAATTTTGCACTAAAACAATCAGTTTTTTTTTTTAAACTGCTTAACGTCTCTTAACAGAGAGGTCTTTAGAGACAGGAAAGGATGGGGGGCAAGGAATGGGAAGGAATTCGGCCATGGCCTTTTGAAGGAAGCATCCCAGAATTTGCCAGGAGTGATTTGGGAAACTATGGAAAACCCAAATCTGGATGCCCGGACGGGGATGCAAACCACCGTCCTCCTGAATGCGAGGTCAGAACGCGAACCGTTACACCACCACACTCGGTAATTGCAAAGTTAAATGACTGGAATGCAACCACAACGGGCATAATCAATGCACCATAATGTACTAATATATGCAGCATAAACAACAAAAATTTATGCGAACTGATTTTGGTCCAGGTCATATTTCCACAGCTGCAATAATCACCATATGGTGGTAATACTCTTTTTTTAAGTAACAAATCGCAGAACTGCCCACATTCTGCAATAGTATACATTTGATGATTATAATGAGCACAACTTCTTAAATATTGTCATCCAAGGAACATGTACAAATTTACCAACAAAAAGGATAATTCTTTCTTGTGTCATTATCACTGGGGCAAACCATTTGCGGCACTGCAAAAACACTACAAATATTGTGGACACAAAGAAAAACAGCTTTGTTTTTTTTAGGTTGAATTGCACCCTGGACCAGAAGATTTTCCTTAAAATGCAGTTTTTCAGTGAAATCAACGCAATCAATTCGCTGTTGATAAACGTTGCCCAATATTTTATAGTCAAAGATTTTATGTAACTTTTTACAACACAGAAGCTAAAATGATGAGAACACATTACAATGAATGAAATAAACATTTAATATGATAGCTGGGCAACAGATTTATATTGATACTTTTAATGTGTCGCACCTTTTTCATAAATTTCAAGATGGATGTAAAGACATATTGAAGCAGTAAATACGAATTCAAAGTTTTTGATAAGGGGGGGGGGGGTCCTGCAATCCCTGCGGTTCTGTGCAACCAGATTGAAGCTTTAAAAAAAAAAAAATGGATCTGCTCCACAACCAAATTACAGGCTACTCCAGACTTTGAACTGTTTTGCATTCACAGAAGCCTCTCGCAAAAATAATTACAAATTACTGTGACAGTAAAATTACAGAAGCAATTGCCTTATATTGTTAGTTGCTATTTTAACCAACTAGTCTTCCTGAAATATAAAAATCGGATCTTTAAAAAATTCTGGTAGATAAATTATAACTTTTTTCAATATACGATTGACAAAGATGTCTTTCCATACGTTAGCAAACCTCATAGATAAAAACAAAAAGTTGGGCAAAGAAAAGGTAAATTTTATTTAACCAGCTAAAAAAGTTAGGGGTTCAACATTCATTAGAGGCTTACGGGGACATTGAACATAAGGCCAAAAATAAGAGTTGGCAAAATACCTGGATTGATAATTAGTGCAGATTCAGTTGTGAACAAAACCGCTGATGTCTAGATCGTGATATAGCTACAACTTTTTTGGGAGTACAGGGATCATATCAATCTAAACCCTTTGTTTTCTTGCTGGTGCTTATATTTAAAGTGTGACCTGGACCAGAAGATTTTTTTTTTGTAAAAGCCACACCAACATTTCTTTTAAATGCGTCATTTACAGAGTGTTCAAAAATTTGTGCAACAAAACCTCGTTCATTACTTTTCCATCCACAATCTGACAGCTGCTTAGAACTGATATGATCCCTGGACCAATAATACACACATTATAAAAGGTTTAATTTTAGATCACGATACGGTACAACTTTACTGTCAGTATTAAACTAAACTGTGTTATTTTTCTTCATAGCGGTTGTGGTCAAGTTGAAATGCGCGCTGGGGAAGAAAATTTTGTTAAAGCCACACAGATAGCATTATTTTCTACAGTTAAAGCCTACAAAAATGCACAAATGAAGAGCGCAGTTTCTTATGTATTCTCTTGACAGTATTTTATAATTACCGTTAGTTTCAACCAAAACCACTGGCACAGAAATAGTTCTGGTAGTATCGGATAATTCAGTATTAGTGGCTACACTAGCAAATCTATTTAATATTATAGTTAAAGAATAAACTTTAAACCATATTTATATTAAATAAGGCCACAAAATTACTATGGAAGGAACTATGAAACACCAAAGCCAAATAATAATAGAAAATGTTGCTCTCACTGAAAAAATTGAAAAGTATTAGAAATCTAGCACCGAGAGCCCATTAAATTTCCTTCCAAATAGCTTTAATGCAGTGACCGACGGTTCGAAACCGTGGTATAAGACATTAAAAAAAATAGAAACCAAAAAACTGTTTCACCTGAATTGGCCAAACATCATGCCAGGCGTCCACAGCATCGCGTCAACACCTACAACAGAACCGCAACATCAACATCAACGCCCTCAACTCCATAGGCGCCAGACTGGGCGAAAAAAAAAAATCTTATCTCTGAGATAAGGGGACTTGCGCGAGTAAAGATTAACCAGGGGGAAAACAAACAAAACAAAAAATTATGGGCGGCGGAATTTAAGTAAAAAACCATGCCGTCTAACTTCCGCTTACATAATACCCTGTAGCAAGAGTTCCTTGACCTTCCAATTCAGAGCTCGACAAACCCAGACACAATACACCCCCCCCCCCCGACATTAATACTCCGGCCCCCCACGGCTCTTAACTACTTCCTGTCACACAGAAATGGGGTCACGACAGGATGGTATAATTTAAAACACGGTATGATTTAGAGAACAGAAAGGTGGCAAAAATCACAATGACTCAGCAAGATTAATTAATAAAGTTAAGCTGAACTATCCCCTATACCTGATTAACTTAAAAATTCCCCGCAGACACAAAGAGCTTGCTGCAAAAAAATCCAAGGTCACTTTATATAACACTACACCGGCATTAGAGGTTTAATCTCCCATAAAAAAAGGAAATAAATTAAAAAAGCACCTTTCAGTTTTAACAGTCAAACACCAGACTTAAAACACAGTGTAAGATACGCGAACGTGGCTAGCTAAGTTTTCCGTTCCCCGAAAACACGTCATGCATTCCAACGGGGCAAACCCACGTGATAGACACAAATATCCGCTTTTCACTTATGCACACGCGGCTAGGCAAACTCGAAACACATCACTTTAAAACACCCGAGAATGCACAGCCTCCACTTAACACAAACACAATTACCGTGCGAACAATTCCACTTCTCGTTTCGTCATCGCCGTCCAAAGAAGCGGAAAAAAATGCCGACAGATAAGCAACACGCCGGACTCAGCCACTGAACACGTGGAACTATAATACACACACTACAAGGCCAAACCTACTCACTAGCACTACTAGTTCAAATCTACCACTACTGTTACTTAAAGCTTTACCTACGGGCGGTATAACCTCAAAAAACATCCACGAAAAACCGCCCGGGTGAGCAAGTGAACTAAGCCAGGAACAAACAGGCCGGGAGTACAGGAAACAAAGAAGTTCGGGTGCGAAGACGCCACACTCGACTACCGCCAGAAGTAAAAAGCGAAACTACAAGCACCAAGGCACTACACTGCTTTGTGAGAATCTAACCTTCACACGTTAACGTTGTCGGACGGTGATATATGCGCCCAGGTGGAAACTAGACTCTACGGGCACGTAGTTCTGCTGCAGAAATGGCAACGACGTCGTCTCGGCATGCACATTCTCCTTGGACAACCACAGCTCGAGGGGCAGGGGTTAACTGAATCCCCCACTCCGCCAGCGCGGCGGCGCTGCCATTGGCCCAAGCGCGGCCCAATCGCAAGGCCGCGCGGGAATACAAGCGGATTTTTTCGCCGGCTGGACATACGAGGTACCGGGTGCTCTATTATCTATGACGCCATAGCACAGCGACGAATAAATGGAGTCCTGGTCGCAAAAACCAAACCTAGCTAATTTATAAATAGATAACTGCGATCATTAAACTGCCACAAGCTCAGAAAAAAGGGATACATCAAAGCGCAAATTTAAATCTGGGCACGAAAAAAAAAATTACGATGCGTGTATAAATGATAGTAACATTTTTAAAGCTTCTAACCACCTCTAATAACCTAATACCGATTAAATTTTAATTCCAAATATGTTCCGGAGGCAATGTAAAAAAAAAAAAAAGTTTGGACTGAATATTAGTGTATATCTAAAAAAATAATAACATATTGGTCCCAAACCAAAATTACTGGATTACTAATGATTTAATAATAATAATTACATTAAAACTAATCGTGGATAGCAAAGACATCATTGATTGCAACGGGCGCAATATTAAATTAAAATGAAAAAACTATATAAACAGCAGTATTTTACAGATGAGTTCCAAATAAGAAGTCTAGTATAATCTCCCATGCTGATAGCAAATAAACACTTTGCTAGAAGTTATCAAACACATTTGCCCATCTTACAAGGTTAATGTAAATCTAGATAATGACAAACAGAAACTTTTATAAATAAACAACGCCGAGAAAGATTACATTCATTTATAGTCTATTTGTAATCAGAGAACATGCAATAAGAAAAACAGACCCGTTTGTGGGTGTGTAAGAAAACGAATAGGAAAAAAATATAGGAGCGGAAATGTTTCAAAATCAGTTTCCACATTGACATCGAGAATGCAATTTGATAAATTCTGTCGAAAGGTTTTTGTCACTATATCAAATTTTTTACGATATTCTAATGAAGAAATCCGACATAATAATCTTAAAGATCAGCCTAAAGAGGGAAAAGGAAGCTACAGATAATTATTAAACAATTGTTCTAAAGTAGGAACAATTTCGCTTACCATGTTGTCAACGTTCGCAATATTATAACGCTTTAGGTGAGTCGAAACCATAGTCATTAAGAGTATACATGAATTATGATTAACAGAATATTTTCTTAATAACACATCGAACGCTCTGCCCCCGCATTACGGAGGACACGGGTTCGAATCCCCCACCGGGCATCCACATTTGGATTTTCCATGTTTCCCCATTTCACAACCGGCAAATGCCGGGATGCTTCCTTCAAAACGCCCATGGACGAATTCCTTCCCGTTCCCAGTCCCCAGTCTCATCCCACCTCTAATAATCTCAACGAAGCCTATATCCATAAGTAAAAAAAAATATTTTCGGGTATTGTCCCCATGTTAAAAATGATCATCATCAATTATTGTGATATACTTTAATCTATTTTCCTGGCATTGGCGATAATTACAGCCGTGTATACGACCCCCTTCTCTAAAAAAGAAAATTTTCCCCCACCCTTGTGCCTGAAACCGAGTGGCAGTCATGGTATCAATTTCCCTACACACCCAGTTTCCCTCTCATGTACCCGCCTACAAACGAATTTCAACCATAAATTCTTTCAGCGTTTTTGGTAAATTATTCATTATTTCTCTTGGTGATATCTTCCAATCCATGAAACCTTAGAAACTTATTCTTATAGATTTATTATTTCTAGAAGCTGATTTTCCCTCCCTTCAAACGTAACACAAATCGATAATCCGGGTACCATTTCAAATATTAAGTTCTCCCCTTTTGGAGAATTGTTAATTTGGAATTACACATCGTACTGTCTAAAAATAGAATTGTTGGCCCTAGATACTACACTGAATACATTAGACGAATACGACAATCGCTGCAATAACATTATTATAATATTATTTTCATTGAGGCGCAGTTTAATGATGCAGCGTTTGGGCCCATTTTACGGAGTGGTCATTACTCAGGAAATTGCGTAACTCCATTCGACCGACCCTCTTTCTCAGCGAGTAGCGTTCACGTTGTAATTTATTTACCGATTTCCCGAATTTGTTGGACTATTATCTATTACCAAGGCCAAACACAGGTGGGAGGAAAGATGTTCCCATCAAACGATGGGATGATTGGACTAATGAAGTATGAATTATGTTACGCATAAACTTTGCTTCATCCGGGATGGTTCCTTCAAAAGGATAAGGCCGAATTCCTTCCCGTTCCTTGCCTCCAGTTTTCTAAATTAAACTGCGATGCAATTTCCCTAATCATTTAATAACACATCTTTTAGTATTTTTTGTTATTATTATGATCTTATATACTATCAGTGTTAAATTCGTCCCCCATTCACTTTTGCGATTTACCAATTTTAATTTTAAATTCCTTCAGCGTTTTTGGTAAATCATTCGTCACTTCACCTGGTAACTCATTCCAATCCCTGACACCCCTGACCAGAAAAGCAAATTTTCCTACTCCCATATGCATGAAACCGAGTGCCAGCTTGTGGTCATGGTCATCTTTTCCCTTCCAAGTCTCCTTTAACGTATACAATTGGTTGTTTCGCGGAATTAATGTTCAAAAATTACCTTAAAAGTGACCCGTATTTTATAATAGAGTAATGTCATTTTATTTTGCGAAGGCGTACTTTTTGATCTACGAAAGTAATAAAGTACCTTTTTTTCCTGACTCCTGTTATCACCTCACTGTTTGGTCTCTTACGCACAAAAATAGTATCCCCGCGCAATTTTAAAAAATGATCGTCACACTGTACTGGATTTGAAAAATTCTCGCGTATCTCTACATAGTCACAATGAAATGTCAAGCGTCATTCACTTCACATTTAACGTGTTGGTTTTGGTTGAGGTTCTTTTCGATTCACACAATATTTTTTAACAAAAAAGAATAATATTATTATACACTTTAATTTAAATATAGACCACAAAGATCCTGTAAAATAATAATAATTTCACGTGATCTAAAAATTCCAGTCATGGGGTTCCTTATCAGCCGCGCAGTATACCTCTATCGTTGTCACCTAATTTGAAAATGAAACCTACAGATTAACGTGAAATTCGAACAACGGAGCGTCCTAGCATCTTAGCATTAACAAATAAAAATTTTGCCAGAGGTGAATATCAATTTTAAGACCCATAAAAATTACAGTTGAGACAGGGATTTGAACCAAGTACCCCAATCGTAAGCTGTAACCACCTGAGTAAAGAGACAAATCTGGATGTAATGGAAAATAAATATTCAAACATAATAAAGTAAACGTACTTTTCCCAAAATCATTTATTTTTGCTATCCCAAAACACAAATGTACTTATATACGATTGAATACATATTTTACAGTATTTCTATAATCAGATGCTTGCGGCGTTTGATTCTGGTACCGAAGGTCCCCGGTTCAAAATCCGTGTCCGGGATGCAATTTTTTCAGTTCTTAAAATCGATCTTCACCTCTGGCAAAGTATTGATTTTTGCAAGGACCTACATTTTAGGAACATCTAGCAAACCTAAAGTGAAAAAAATGAAACTTTTCTAAAGCAATCAATAACGCTAAAACATTTAGTCGTAAAGGACCGGAAATTTCCGAACTCTTTCTATAGGCTTCTCCATATCAACCAGACCGACGCTGGCCCGCACCGTCAAAAAGTAAACCAAAGTAGTGTCGGCCGACAGGCGGTGTCGTTTGAAGTCACTTCAATCGCGTGAGCGACAACAATAAGAAAAATGTCGGTGCGGTCTAGTGCGGCCCCAGCTTCAAGGAGAATTGCCTATTCCACCCGTAACCATTATCGCAGTAACAAGGGAGCGTGCATAAACCATTTTGGCCTCCTGTGAACCCCCCCCCCCTCCCCCCCACGTAGCTTTTGCCTCTACCCTCCCCCACCAAGTAGCACGTAGCTTTTTTCCCTTTTGATTCCAGAAGACATTTTGTGCTGTTTTCTCTTGTCAGACTATTGTAAATAGATAATTAACTGTAGGAAATAAGTATTCACATGCTGTTGTGGGTAGTGTTCCTCATTTTAACATGTGAAATAATGGCCGTATGGCAAAAGCCAAAGGCCAAATAAAAAAAAAAAAAAAAAACTGTGAAAAATGTTATGAAAGGAAAGCTACGTGGCCTGGCTCGGAACGCCCCTCTCCCCACATTGCCCAGCGTAGCCTTCCAGCAAACCCCCCCCCCCCCTGGACCGAGCCACGTAGTTTGTGCACGGTCCCAAACGTACGGGTCAAATGGTTTTTTTTTTTTTTTTTTTTTTTTTTTTTTTTTTTTTTTTTTTTTTTTTTTTTTTTTTTTTTTAGCAGCTTTATTTCTTCTCACAATCGATAGTCGAATCGAAACTTTTCTGGTGTAACCTTCGCAATCTATTTAACGGGACCACATGTGTGCACATTCGGCAGGTCGTGGGTTCGATTCCAGATTTCGTTTGCCCAAATATTTCTTGAATGAACGCAGGGCAGCTCCTTTATAAACCCCCTGTGCTCACCATAATAACCATAAAAAAATGAAATATCAAATTTAGTCGAATCTTCCTATTGTGTCAGAGTCAGGAAGGCTAATTCCTTTCCTCAGGGACCTACAGTTTAACGTGGAATCAGAACCACGGAACGTCCCGGCGTAGCTCATATAATCAAATACAACGCGAAAAAATTCCTGCTCACAACGAGATTTGAACCCCTGACCGGAGAGAATAACTTTCAGAAGTAAGCGCCTTAATCGCTGAGCTACCAGACCGCCATGTTTTGAAGTATACGTGTGCTACGTACTATCAAAATCGGATCAAAACTAAGGGTTTGTATGAAGATCATTTGAAAAATTACTTTCACTACAATCCAAGCGCAACACCTCATACTTATTGTTACAGATATGCTGCCATCACAGCATGTTGGTGACGCGAACTGACGAGATTTTACCCATCCAAAAAGCGTCCAACGTGCATATCACAGCATGTCGGTGACCTGAATACATAGATTTACCCCCATCTAAAAGCCCGCCTATATAAGTTTTCACATCAACAAACACATTGGGTGCATCCATAAATTACGTGAGGTGTTTTTCCGGATCCCCCCCCCCCCCGCCTCTGGTGAGACTTCGTGAGATCAGGTCCGTCAGACCTGCCCCCTAGAAATCGTCCTCGCCAGTATTTTTTTTTTTTTAAGGTCTCACCCTTCCAAAGCCGTTTCCACTCCCCACTTTTCAACGGAATACCCTCCTAAAATCGACTTTCGCGTCATTTAAAGACCCCCCTTTTTTTAGCTCTACAGTCGAACAAAATTTCCAAAATCTCACGTGAGATTTCCGTTGCCCACCCACCCACCCCCCTATTTCACCCCACGTAATTTATGGATGCCCGCTTACTATGAACGCCTTTCTTGGAATATACTACGGCGTAGGGACTAAAAAAATTAGAAGACATTATCGGAATGGTCCCATTTAATTTCGGAATATTTTTCCGCGCGTGTCGATATATTATCAGGAAAAATTTCACTTAATCTCGTCAAAAATTTGTATTTGTTTGAAGATCGCGGAATTTCGTGTCTCATGCAACTGCAACTTACTCTGAAGACCACCATGGTAGCCGAGTAGAAAGTCCGTGGTAAACGTCGCCTATCTTATCACGGAATGCGTTATCGGTAGTGATAACTGGGACCACTACACCACCACAAAACATCAGTGCAACAAAAAAAAAACTAGTCTCTAAAATCTGTTACGAGTAAGCTGGAAGTTCCATACACATTTTTTGGCTTTACGCCTTGTCGACAACATTAGAGGCGGGATGGGAGTGGAGACAAGGAACGGGAACGAATTCGGCCATGGCCTTTGAAGAAAGCATCCCGGCATTTGCCTTGAATGATTTGGGTAAACCAAGGCGAACTCAAATCTGAATGCCCGGACGCGGATTCGAACCTGCGTCCTCCCAAATGCGAAGCCAGAGCGTTAACCGTCCATATACACATTGTTTATTAGATACAACTCTCAAAAAATATTTTTTTTAAAGAACAATTAGTGATTGATTGATTTTTAGATTTATCAGTATGCTATGGCTAAAATGCCTTTCAAATGATATATAAACATCAATATATATATATATATATATATACAGGGTGTTACAAAAAGGTACGGCCAAACTTTCAGGAAACATTCCTCACACACAAACAAAGAAAATATGTTATGTGGACATGTGTCCGGAAACGCTTACTTTCCATGTTAGAGCTCATTTTATTACTTCTCTTCAAATCACATTAAACATGGAATGGAAACACACAGCAACAGAACGTACCAGCGTGACTTCAAACACATTTCAGGAAATGTTCAAAATGTCCTCCGTTAGCGAGGATACATGCATCCACCCTCCGTCGCATGGAATCCCTGATGCGCTGATGCAGCCCTGGAGAATGGCGTATTGTATCACTAAAATGAGCTCTAACATGGAAAGTAAGCGTTTCCGGACACATGTGCACGTAACATATTTTCTTTGTTTGTGTGTGAGGAATGTTTCCTGAAAGTTTGGCCGTACCTTTTTGTAACACCCTGTATATATTTTAAGAAACCTTAAAACATTAAAATGGGTCTTTCAAAAATTTTAATTTTTTTTTTCTTATAAGATGTATTTTCACGGCATATTTATTATTCGATTCATGAAAATCTCTATCAAATGATATATACCACCCATCTATCAAATGATATATACCACCCATTAAAGTATGAAATTTTTTAATATAATTTTTCTTCTTTGTTCGATTTTGATCATCAAAGGACAACAGAATGTAATCTTGTTCATTCATCGCAATACTTCTTCATCATTTCACTTTGCGTTTCCTTCTTTCTTGGGTCCTCTTCCCCTAGAAATCTTGAATCAATCTTCTGAAAGTTGCTCTGTCTTGTAATTACATCTTCTGGTATTCCGATCTTTGTCATATCTTTCTTTACTCCTTGTATCGACTGGTTGTCATTCTTAGTCTTGTAAACGTTGTTAAGACTGATGACATCCATCTTAATTTTCTGACCAAAAAGGACAACTGATTCTTCTCTTTTTTACCGTGCCCGATATCCTTTCTTCTTCCTTGGATAGCTCCGGTGCCTAAACTCTTTATTTCTCTGTTTTCAATAGTCCCAAGATTTTCCTTTCTCTCTATGTCTTCTACTTCCCTGGTTATTTTGCGGAAACGGCATTTCTCCAGAAAATTTGCTAGAGTTTCTCTGTACAATTTGTAAAATTTTTGAATCAGTATCTCGATAAAATCTCGTACAAATCTTCGAATAAAAAGAAAAACTCTAAAGAATTTGATAGTCTGTAGGTTCTCAACTTTAATCTCATATCCATGAATATTATACAAACAATTCGGAAGCAATTCGGGCATGGCCTTTTCGAAGAATCATTCCGGCGTTCGCCTGATTTCGAAAACGTGGAAAAGTGAAATCCTGATGGTCTGAGGGGGATTCGAACCCGTATACGCTCCCCTAACTCATGAAGGAAAGTCCAGGCAGATACACAGTTCTCTATATTACATTGGGGTAACACAAAAAGAGTGTAATAATTCCGCTTCTTTCCTTAATTTATATTACAGATCTTGCAGACAGTATTAATGAAAGTTAATGGTGAATTGGATTCTATACCAAGTATTTCGTATAAAAATCATCGTATCATAGAGTGGGCAACTTTTCTCTATACATAAGTTTACAATCTTAGGTTAGACTTCTTGTTATTTTAACAGCTTTCGAAAATAGTAGAAAGCGGAGTTAGTTACTAGGGTTACAAGGGTCGTACACAACATGGTCGTTAACTTCAGCAAAAACAAAAGCTGCCGACTCGTATGTTTAACAATGAAACCGGTTGATCATAGTATTAGTTCTTTGTCCAACAATGCTCAACTGAGATTACTATGCCGAACATCAGTATAACAAACGAAATGACGGAATCGCAAAGGAGTAGTTTTCACGCTGTTTTACACTTTTTCTCATTTCGGCTTTGACACCACAAAAATCGCGACTGAATTCAGAATGACAAGGAACATTAATGTACAAATCCTAAAGAATGCTAGCATTAAAATCAAAACTCCAAACACTTACTGAATTTGAAACGAAAATTAATATTCATGAGATTTCTTTTAGCATCCTCCATCCCTTCCTATCTTGTGCTAACCTCTTCATCTCTACATACCCCTTACAACCCACGTCCTCAATTATCTGCTTCATATATTCTAATATCTGTCTTCCTCTACAGTTCTTACCGTTAACTGTTCCCTCCACCAGCAAATTAACCAATCCAGCCTGTCTCGTCTTTCTGTAAGATTCCTCCACAAACTTCTTTCCTCGCCCATATTTCCAAAACTCGTTCATTTCGTACTTTATCTGTCCACTTAATTTTCAGCATTCTTCTGTAGCACGACATTTCAAATTCTTCAATTTTGTTTCCTTCTGGTATTCCCAAAGTACATTCTTCCCTACCAGAAAGTGCTGTGCTCTACACATAGAGTTTTAAAAAGTTCTGAGTCCTAGATCAATACTTGAAACTAAAAGGTTTCTCTTTTTCATGAATGCTTTTAACATCATTCCTGCTTCGGCCATCAAATGTAATTTTAGTTCCTAAGTAACGGAATTCACTTACTTCTCCTACTGCATCTGATCCTATTTTTATATTTATATTGTTACTATCATTTCTGCTACATTTCATCACTAATGCCTTATTTTGGTTTATATTCATTCCAAAATCTACTTTTTTTTAGTAATCTATTCTTCTCATTCAGAAACTTTTCAATATCCTCAGTCTGTTCTGCTAACAGACAGTGTCATAACCATATTGCAAGATAATTATTTCTAAAAACTCTTGTAAAATGTAGCGATACCCCTCCAATAATGATTCGAGGGCCAGGTACATCGAAGTAAAACAGAATATTTGCTGTGTTTTAAAAACGAAAGTGAAGAAAATACCGGAAGTGAAATCAACAACATTTATTTATTTTGTTTTTGGCTTTACGCCTCGTCGACGTCATTAGAGGCGAGGAACTGGAATGAATTCGGCCGTGGCATTTTTAAAAGAAGCATCCCGGCAATCGCCTGGAGTGATTTGGGGAAACCATTGAAAACCCAAATCTGGATGCACGGACGGGGATTCGAAACAGCATCCTTCCGAATGAAACAAACAGTGTATTTCGATACTTTTGCGACATTGCATCAAATGAGATCCCGTCCCCTTTTTTTTCATTGGTGCCGGGAAATGATTGTGGAAACAAACAGGAAGAAAAATGTGACATGAACTTTTTGAAGCACCCATTCCGACATTCGTCGGCAGTGATTTCGACGAGACTGGTAATCGAACCGAAATCCTCCAGAATGTAGATACTGTTCACTAAATACTGTTCTTTATGTGGGAGCCAGAGCGAAAAAAAACACTGGTTGGACGGGTTACAAAGACGAGTCGCGCACTTAATTATTGGCAAATACAGAAGGGGAAGGAGATAGTGCTAAAGGATATGGGATACACTCCAGATAATATATTAGGGAAGACAAAGAAGGAATTATTGCATAACCATAGCAACATTTCTGCACATCAGAGCTAAGTGTGTTAATTAGAAAATTGACGTATTTATGTTAACGCTACATCTAATTACAGTTGTAAGTTGAATTTCAGAGTAAGGAGTTATAATGTTCACAGTTTTAATAAACTGCGATCACATGTAGAATACTTTACAAATTGAATCTTGTTGGCCGTTTTTAGTCAAAGATTTTTAAAATGAGATTGCCACACATATTTATGATGATGACAGATGACTGACTGATAAAATGTGACAAGTGCATTGTCACAAACAGAGCGCATGCTGTTAAATTTTCGTTAGATTAATGGAGGGTATTGCGGGTGAATGTAAAAATTTTCTTGTTTTTTTTCCGAGCTTTAAAATTCGAGGTCATTAGAGCCTGGAGCGAGTAGTAAGCAAGGAACTGGAAGGAATTCAGCCATAGCCTTTTCAAGGAAGGGGGCATCCATAAATTACGTGAGGTGAAATAGGGGGGGGGTTTCGGCGAAATCTCACCAGATCTCACCAGGGGGGAGGGGGGGGGTCTACGGAAATCTCACGTGAGATTTTGCGAAAAATTTGGGGACAGTAGAGCCAAAAAAAAAGGTCTACAATTTGCGCCCAAAGTCGATTTTAGGAGGAAGGTCTACAAAAGTTTGGAGGGCGATTTCTAGGGGGGGGGGGGTTTCTCACGGACCAGATCTCACCAGAGGGGGGGGGTCCGGCCAGATCTCACGAAATCTCACCAGGGGGGAGGGGGGGGTCCAGAAATCCGGAAAAACACCTCACGTAATTTGTGGATGCCCCCGAACCTCACTGGCCTTAGAGAGAAATGATTTTGCGTAGCTACAGAAAAGAGTTTTTTTTTTTACTTATGGCTTTACGCGTCGTCGACGTCGAGGTTATTAAAGGCGGAAAAGTACTGGAGGTAAGGAATGGGAAGGAATTCAGTCATGACTTTTTGAACCATCCCGGAATTTGGGGAAACTATGAATGTCCGGACGGGGATTCGAACCGCGCCCTCCCGAATGCGAGGCCACTCACGCACCACGCTCGAGAAAGCCGAAATCTGTATGTTTTTTTTTTTTTAATCTGCTTAACGTCTCTTAACAGCGAGGTCTTTAGAGACGGGAAAGGATGGGGGGCAAGGAACGGGAAGGAATTCGGCCATGGCCTTTTGAAGGAAGCATCCCGGCATTTGCTTGGAGTGATTTGGGAAACCATCGAAAACCCAAATCTGGATGCCCGGACGGGAATTCAAACCGCCGTCCTTCCGAATGCGAAATCTGTATGGGATTGGAACCTGCACAATATCATAGTATTCGTAATTGCTATCGTTTGTGGATGAGATATGAAATAAGCGAGGTGACGAAATCGGATAGTAGCCTACCCTTCCGAAAGATCCCTGGGTCACTTTTCATATGTCGACGTATTTCGAAGTTAGAACCACGTTCAAGAGGTATAAATTGCAGTGTGACATTTACTTTTTGCAAGAACAGTAAATGATAGTAATAAAAACTTCGAGCTTCCTGCCGACGGGAAATTAGACTTTTTTTAGTGAAACATTTTTGTGACTGCTAGGGAGCAATCTACTAGGGTTGACGGTATATTTACATTCAGGCGATATCGCGTTATACATAAATACTAAACCTTTCCGACTTAAACAAATCCAAACATCCCGCCTAACAACAATGAGTTTTAACTGCGTTTGAACCTTGACAGAAGTACTAGTCACCGATTTCTGGAGTAAAAAAAAAATAATATATTAATAGATACAATTATTTATCACTTTACTGTATGGTATTCTCTTCGTACCCCTATTCTATAAATTAACTGCCAAACGAGGAAATGAAATTACGCGATTCACAAAACTGCCTAATCTGATCACCTCATCACTTTCTCATTAAGATGTGACCTTTTCGCTTAATGGCTTGAGAGTTTATCTAATAGACATAATCGTAAAAACAGTTAAATTTAAAAAAAACTTTATTGAACTGATTTGAAAAAACTTTATATTGTTTAATATTTATTACCAGTTGTCTGTAACTTCGATCGAGTGAACTGTTAACGGGCTTGAAACTAATTCCAAATTGTGAGCATTTTTGTCTTAATTTCTCTGCTTTTCAACGGAACATCAAAATGAAATATTCTGGTGATCTGGCAATTTTGCACACCACTTTCTAGTAAACCTATATAAATACTGCACCTTAAACATGTTGCTGTATGAAACTTACAAATACGCAAGAGATAAGATTTTTCTCAAGCGTCTTTTGAGTTTTACAGCTCTTAGAATAAAACAATCATTTCAGTAACAATTATGAGATATATAATAGTCATCAGAATTATTTATTATTATTATAAACATTATTCTAAATAAACGATTTATGACACCGAGATAAACCAAGTTAATTTAATATGTTAATGTTCACTGTATAGACTTGGCTCAGAAAAAGATCTCACAAATTGTCATTGCACAAGCACGAGACTTCGGAATATTTCTACAAGAATTGTTTTTGTGGGATCTCATTTCTTGATCGCTTCTGAGTAGTAGCTCAAATGTAATGATTTCATTTGAAAATCGCCGGATAAAGAAATTATAGAATTCAATTAACCAATATAAGTTTACCAACAATCCCTTCATTCTGTGTGAACAATGGGTTGCCCCTTCCAAACTAGGCATAGGGACAAAGTAAAATTTAACATACAAGTTAAACTTGTTGATCTCTACGCGTAAAAGAAATTTCAGGCATATAGCCTCATCCACAGAAAAGCAATTAAACTGAAAATATGCGCCAAATTGTTTCATGTTTGGCATTGACAATGAATAAATACGGCTAAAATCGTCAATATTAGACTTTTCTTACGATTTCCGGGTGTAACTATATATGTGTACCAAATTTTCTGTTTCTAGGACCACGGGAAGTATAATGGAATTTTGATGTAAGGGTGTCGCGGTGTCGCAGCTGAGAAACAGTTTTGAATTTCACTTAATTTCGAGGAAGGTAGAAAAATTTAAAATATTAGTTAAACTTTGAAAGCTCCGTCTATAATGACAAAGAGATTGAGACTTTTCCTATAATTTGGGTAAAACTTCATCTGTGTACCGAAATTCAGCTTTCTACAACGACGGGAAGTATCTTAGAGTTTATGATCATGTCAGTGAGGGTATAACAAAATCGATGAAGTTTACGTATGAATAACAATAATAATAATAATAATTGATAAAATTGCTACGGAGCGCACTCTCCAGTGGCAATCTCCCTACACTCCCATCCTTCTCCCTTCCTCCTCAACCCACTTTTGCCATCAACCAATTTTTACTTTAAATTCATTCAGTGTTTTCGGTAAATTATTCATCACTTCTCTTGGTAATTTATTCCAATCCCTTACACCCTTGCCTATAACAGAAAACTTTCCCACACCCGTATGCCTGAAATCAAGGACCAGCTTGTGGTGATGGTCATCTTTGGATATGTGAAAACTGCGACCAGTGAAATCTCCGGCCAATACCTCTTTTCTTTATGTCATGCCGCGCCGTCCTAATCACTCTATACGCCCCTTTAGACGACCCGACCTGTCTTACTAAATCTTGGCCTGGAAGTTTTTACGTGAACAAATCATTTTACATTACACGCCCGAAACAGCCAAGTTAATTTTTTTTTTTTTTTTTTTAAATAGACACGCAAATGTTTCACAGGTTAAGTATTCTTTCTTAGACTTTTTTCGCACTCGTTACTGAAAGCTGAATTTTTTGCTGATCTGTAACACTGTTCGGAAAATCCAGTGCGGTACTAACTAGATCGGAGTGGCCGAGGTCGTCTAGAGGCGGCCATACACGATCGCTCCATCCGTCCAAATGGAGCGATGTCACTCCATTATCGTGTCGTCTGTGGGGAAATTTGATGTGGATGACGTTAACCCACAACTGCTGATGGTAGAATATTTTTTCCTACACTAGTTTCTTATCTGCTTAACGTCTCTCTAACAGCGAGGTCTTTTAGAGACGGGAAAGGATGGGGGGCAAGGAATGGGAAGGAATTCGGCCATGGCCTTTTGAAAAAAGCATCCCGGAATTTGCCTGGAGTGATTTGGGAAACCTTGGAAAACTCAAATCTGGATGCCCGGACATGGATTCGAACCACCGTCCTCCATAATGCGAGGCCTCCTGAACTAGTAATGTGAGACAATGGGAGATTTTGCATGAAATCTATTACGATTCTGTAAGTACCTGCCTCGTTATTACAATTCTTTTCTACGTCTTTTAAGCAAGAATAAAACTTGTGTTTTAATAACAGTTATAAACTATAAACATCTGTACTGTCAACCTGCTGTTTAGAAACATTGGCTACAAACGCAGCAATCCGCTCAGAGCGCCGGCGGGGCGGCTTTTTAACAATACAACCAGTTTGATCCTATTCTATAATAAACACACCGCTACCACATTGTTGAGAATTCTGGCCGCAGATTTCACTGGCCGCAAATTTCACTGGCCGCAGTTTTCGCGACACCGTCATCTTTACCCTTCCAAGTACCTCTCTTAATTTTCCCACCAGTATCTTTCGATGCTTCATCACCAGTATAGGCCTTGTACACTCCCATGACTCTCTTCATCCTCCTTCTATCCTCCAATAAATCCCACTCCAGCTCATCTTAGTGACCGATTTTGTTTTGCGGTAATTTTCAAAGACAAATCTGGCAGCCCTCCTCTGCACCCCCTCCAACACCTGTATTTGACACCCAAAATGTGTGTCACCACCATATTCAACCAATGGTCTGACCAAAGTTTTGTATCTAAATTCCCTTACTACTCTAGTGCATCCCCTCATCACTCTCTCCAACAGGTGAAATATTTTGAACCCTTTCCCTAATACTGTCGTCAGTCTTTCGACTGGTTTGATGCAATCCTCCATCCCTTCCTATCCTGTGCTAACCTCTTCATCTCTACATGTCCTCAATTATCTGCTTCATATATTCTAATCTCTGTCTTCCTCTACAGTTCTTACCTTCAACTGTTCCCTCCACCAACAAATTAACCAATCCAGCATGTCTCAAAATATGACCTACCAGCCTGTCACTTTTTTCTGTAAGCTTCTTCCACAAACGTCTTTTCACGCCCATCATTTCCAAAACTCGTTCATTTCGTACTTTGTCTGTCCAATCATAATTAACCTTTAGCTTTTTATCTGTGTCTCTTCTTTGCATTTATATTACTTCCCATGTTGACTCTAGTTATTCTATCTAGATCACCATGCAGCTGTCTACAGTCTTCTATTGATTTGTTCCTTTTATATAACATTATGTCAGGATCAAAACAATTGAAGACTATAAAGGGAACGAAACAAAATTGAGTATGTTTGCTAAGATTGCTGATGTCTATGTATAATAGAAATTTGAGATAATATCATATTATGTGGCACCAAGAACACCGAAAAAATTGAGGTACAAAAATGTCCCAAATCGCATAGAAAAAATGGTAGGCATAGTGTTGCAAATTGGAAAAAAAACCTAGCACCCTTTTTTTCTAGATTTGGTTTTTTTTCGAAAAAAATATATTTGATAAATTATAGTTTTATTTATGGAACTTTCATTTTACATGTGTGTATTTAATCTTACTAAATCATATAATGTCTTACATATTGATTCCTAAATGTATCTATAAAGGTAATATAATTTTTTATTCATCCTCTATGTCGGTACCACATTCACTAGTATCAGTACTACCAACACTAGTTCGGTCGGAGTCAGAATTTTCTGTTTCTTCTTCTGTTTCCTCTAGATCCATAACTTCAGAAATAGTTACGTTTTCTTTTATTGGTTGTACTGTATGCAAAAGCTTTTGAAATTGCAATTTTAAATTGTGAGCAAAGTACACACTGTGCATAAAGACTGCGCCGATAATTTTGTATTACGGTCTTTTGAGTTCAAATCTATTATCATACAATACAGGAGCTTTATTTGTTTTCAATCGTTGGCTTACGCCAACGGTTGCAAGGAAATGATTCATAATTACTGACAATGACTCAGTATCACTATACGCTGCGAGTTTAACAAGTATACGAATATAAGGAAAGCACAATAAGTAATAAAAAAGAGGCATAAAACCGTAGATAAATTTAAAATTTCTAATTTTTTTGAAAAGATCCGTAGGTCTATAGATAAATTTGTAGGGCTGGCAGCACTAGTTCAAATAGCGAGTATCAATCCAAACAAAGGGAAAAAGTGATTCCTTCTCACGCAACCAAGCCTTTTCGGGAAGTCCCCATTCATAAAACAAAACTTCAGTCAATGTTGCCAATAGTTTTGTAATTTTTTTTTCTCTACTGAACCAGAAAAATATAGTAGATTTAAATATTAAGAAAAGTACTTAGTATAAACTCTAAAACAGTCATATTAAACGATAAATACTTTAAAGATTTGAAATTTAGTAGTTATGAAAAAAAACATGTCCCAGAAAAAAAAACATGTTTTTTTTCACAGTTTTTTTTTCAATACTGGGTAGGCAGTACCGCCGTTGACCCAATCAGAAAAAATCAGGAAGTTTGGCGAAATTATGCGCCGGAGAACGCTGTTTTGTGGCTAGCTGTGATGTAGAAAGCGCCCCGCGTGACGCAGTCGACTTAGAAATCGATACTGACTCCCTCCCCCCTCCCCCCCCTCTAACCCCACCAACTGCGCGCAAGGTTATTGCGGGTCGTCGACCTCCAAGGAGGCGGCAGGGGTGGCGTGACCTTGACGATATTTCCAAGCCCACAGTAGTTCCACATATAGCATGCGGAATATAAACATTATGCAAATGGGTGACATTTAAATAGAAAACTAGAGAAATACTACTTACTGCACGTGATAAGAATGACGTTTACAGCTAAATTACGTTCACACAATTTTTTTTTTTTAAAAGTATAGTTTAAAAAAAAAACTAAAAATCCTGCCTTTCGTAGCAATATGAACTGAAAAAATAAAATAATCTTTAAATAAAGACTAGATGACCCGTGCGAAAATTTGGCGAATAAAATACTACGAATAATGAGAAGAAGAACAGCCTCATTTGTAGTAATACCTTATTGAGCGTAAGATCAAAATACAGCATACAACGAAACAATCACGGAAAACCCGTATTAGTTACAATAATAGCCAACCAGTCGCTTAAATTTTTGATTTATTAATTTTAACTGCAGTTTCGACAAACATAAATTTGTCTTCTTCAGAAGTACATTTAGGGGTTCATAGACGGATGCAAATGTCCTAAAAGTACTTCTGAAGAAGAAAAACATGTTTGTCGAAACTGCAGTTAAGATTTTAAATAAAAAATTTAAGCATCTGGTTAGTTATTATTGTACCTAATACGAATTTCACCGTTGCTGTAACGCAGCCATGCTCAAGATTTTAAAATTACGGAAAAATTTAGGACGCATGAAACATGTGCACGACGAACTGTTACTGGCCTTAACAGAATACAACTAAGCTGAACAAAATACTCACAGCGGGGCGTCCATTAATTACGTGAAGTGAAATGGAAAGAGGGGGGGGGGGGTAACGAAATCACACCAAGGAAAAGGGGGGACGACGAAAATCTCATGTGAGGTCTAGAAATTCGTGAAGGACAGTAGAGCTTTTTTTTAAGTCTATCAAAAAGCTGCGAGGTCGATTAGCAAGGGAAAGGGCCTCATCAAAATATCTCGTCATTTTAGGGGGGGGGGTCAGTCCAGATATCCCCAAATCCTACCAGACCGGGGGGGGGGGAGTCATTACTGGACGCCCCCAGCATATCCATATCTCGAGATATCTGGTGCTGCTATCTAACGGCTTAGCTCTGAACTGTTTCATACGCGCGACCATCATAGTTATTACTTGCCCTTTCTTAATTTACAATGTTACCTATGTGCAGACCCTTACCTCTTTATCTATTTCGGTTAGGTATCAAGGGAGATAAATGACTCGTGACAAAAAACAGGCTGTAGAAATATTGATACTTCTACCCTTTAAATGCCGAATTCCGAAAAACTCCTTTCTTAATGTATGATGTGACCACAGCGGAGACCTTAGTATTTAAACTGATACCTCATTTATCGATTTTGGTTTGGTACCAATGAGGGAAAATGGCCTGCGGCAAAAAAATATTTATATATATATAATAATATTTATATTTATTAATGTGAATTGACCAAACCGGAGAGCTTAATCTTTAAAATGATACCTCATCTGTCGATTTCGGTTAGATATGAAGGGAGATAATGACTTGTGACCAAAAAAATCTTGTACAAATAATATATACGATTCTGTTAAACAGCGATAGAATGGCCCACAATTCAGTAAGACTTAATTTCTTGAATAATTCCCAGACCAAAATTATAACTTCCATGTAAATAACCGTGGAATGGGTTCTAGATATTAGCTGTCTTAAAAATTTTTGTCGCTAGCTACTTGTAAAGGTCCAGTCATATATATATATACCTAGAAATTTGCTGTAAAAATGTCAATAATGGTATAGTAAACATTGATTTCCGAACGCAAAAGAATCTTACCTTATCCAGGACACAAAAATTACAGCTACTGTCCCGTAAAACAATCGGAGGCGAATTGTCAATATCAAACAGGGGTTCCCTCGAAAAAAGTAGAATCCTTTTTACAGAGCTTTTTTCTGTTCTGGATTTACGCCTCGCCGATGCAGAGTGAACTTCAAGGATCAAATAAAGTCAAGTTTGTATTTAAGCTAGTTCGAGTTTATGAGCTTTGAAACAATTACACGACTGCGCTATCGTCCCTGTTCGTGTTTAATACCTACCTCTATTAATGCTTCTGAGTTCTTCAAGCTCAAGAGATTTTATCCACCCTGAAACACAGGTCAAGTTTATATTTGCTCAAATCAGGTCAACCTGTCATAATTTTTCATCCTAAAAACTGGAACTTTTCTAGACCCGTGACGATATTCAAAGACTGTCCAACCTTGCGCTAATTAGATAGATAATAGCTTTAAAATATAAATTGTACAATATCTCCTTTTGTCTTGTGTAACAGAAATTTCTGGCAACCCCCGTGTATTGGTAACCGTATTTTGCTGTCATATTCAAATTCACAATATTCATCGTATTAATGCGAAGACTGTTTGTAGATAAGTAGGTTACTTTGTCTGAAACCAGTGAGAATGTTCGTTTTCTGTTGAGTTAACGTGAGCTGTTTCAATAGTGAAGCGGCCAGGGCGGCGCCCGCCATTTTCCATTTCGCCCCTCTCGGAGTTCGAACCCCGTATATGTCAGGGGCGGAGCCTAACACAGGGTGACTCCTAGCAACAGGTAGATCACAACAAAACACTACAAACACCGGCTTTACAATCCTCCATCCTTTCCTATCCTGTGCTAACCTCTTCATTTCTACATACCCCTTACAACCCACGTCCTCAATTATCTGCTTCATATATTCTAATCTCTGTCTTCCTCTACAGTTGCCAGATACAGGCTTATAATTTCCGGGACATTTCTGGGGCCAAAAACTATTTTAGTGGTATCTTTAAAGAGTGAACAAAAATTCAAACTAATAAAAAATCGTGTTTAGGTAATAACTATGCTATGTAACAAATATGTAGCCCCTATTTTAAATTTATTAATTACACTCTAGTTGAAAATTAACATCAGGTATTATGAATAAAAAAGGAATAATACTAAACTTAAAACAAAAATCTGTATTTTAAGTATTTTTATACTTTGGTAGAAAACCAACATCCGGTATTATCAATCAGAATCTCAAAAATATTAAACTTAAACAAAAATTGAACACTTCAGTTAGGGTTATTAATTAAACTTAGGTATAAAAACCAACATCAGATATTATCAACACATAAACAAAAATTGAGCATCTATCCTTGGCTAAATCAAAATCAACATCAATCAAAATAAATCTTAGTCAACTACTTTTTTAAAATATTTGTCACTAGATTTTCCCTTTTTCACAAGTTTTTCTATCTTTTGACAAGTCTTTTGGAAGGACCTCAAAAACACCTTTCAGACATGTGAACTCTGTATAGCAGCAACTAGAATTTTCAAAATCACAGGAAAATCAAATTTTCCTGTCAGTTTCAATTCTTCTGATTTAAGAGAGAAAACATCAAACTTTTTGTAGATTCCATCCTCCCACTGCGATCATGGGATACTTGCCTTGGCCTTTTGGCAACTATGGTGAATTGAGTTTGAGAAAGAAACTAGTATACGGGAATTCCGGGACAGTGACGTAAAATTACTGGATACGGGACCTGAAACAAAATTCCGGGACTTCCCCGGATTTTCCGGTAATTTGACAGCGCTGTTTACAGTTCTGTTCCTTCCACTAACTTCTTTCCTCGCCCATCATTTCCAAAACTCATTCATTTCGTACTTTATCTGTCCACTTAATTTTCTATTTTTTTCTGAATCGTCTGGCTTTCTTAGCGTGTCAGAGGTTCCGGGTTCGAGTCCTAAATTTTTACGGGCTCTTAAACCGATTTTACGTTAAACTGTAGGTCCCAGAGGAAAGGAACTGGCCGTCCTACCACTGACACAATGGCTTAGTATGCCTCCACAGGGAGGATCCAACCAACCTTCACGTTAAACTGTAGGTCCCAGAGGAAAGGAACTGGCCGTCCTACCTCCGACACAATGGCTTAGTATGCCTCCATAGGGAGGATCCAACCAACCTTCACGTTAAACTGTAGGTCCCAGAGGAAAGGAACTGGCCGTCCTACCTCTGACACAATGGCTTAGTATGCCTCCATAGGGAGGATCCAACCAACCTTCACATTAAACTGTAGGTCCCAGAGGAAAGTAACTGGCCGTCCTACCTCTGACACAATGGCTTAGTATGCCTCCATAGGGAGGATCAAACCAACCTTCACGTTAAACTGTAGGTCCCAGAGGAAAGTAACTGGCCGTCCTACCTCTGACACAATGGCTTAGTATGCCTCCATAGGGAGGATCCAACCAACCTTCACATTAAACTGTAGGTCCCAGAGGAAAGTAACTGGCCGTCCTACCTCTGACACAATGGCTTAGTATGCCTCCATAGGGAGGATCAAACCAACCTTCACGTTAAACTGTAGGGCCCAAAGGAAAGGAACTGGCCGTCCTACCTTTGACACAATGGCTTAGTCTGCCTCCATAGGGAGGATCCAACCAACCTTCACGTTAAACTGTAGGTCCCAGAGGAAAGGAACTGGCCGTCCTACCTCTGACACAATGGCTTAGTATGTCTCCATAGGGAGGATCCAACCAACCTTCACGTTAAACTGTAGGTCCCAGAGGAAAGGAACTGGCCGTCCTACCTCCGACACAATGGCTTAGTATGCCTCCATAGGGAGGATCCAACCAACCTTCACGTTAAACTGTAGGTCCCAGAGGAAAGGAACTGGCCGTCCTACCTCCGACACAATGGCTTAGTATGCCTCCATAGGGAGGATCCAACCAACCTTCACATTAAACTGTAGGTCCCAGAGGAAAGTAACTGGCCGTCCTACCTCTGACACAATGGCTTAGTATGCCTCCATAGGGAGGATCCAACCAACCTTCACATTAAACTGTAGGTCCCAGAGGAAAGTAACTGGCCGTCCTACCTCTGACACAATGGCTTAGTATGCCTCCATAGGGAGGATCAAACCAACCTTCACGTTAAACTGTAGGGCCCAAAGGAAAGGAACTGGCCGTCCTACCTTTGACACAATGGCTTAGTCTGCCTCCATAGGGAGGATCCAACCAACCTTCACGTTAAACTGTAGGTCCCAGAGGAAAGGAACTGGCCGTCCTACCTCTGACACAATGGCTTAGTATGTCTCCATAGGGAGGATCCAACCAACCTTCACTTTAAACTGTAGGTCCCAGAGGAAAGGAACTGGCCGTCCTACCTCTGACACAATGGCATAGTATGCCTCCATAGGGAGGATCCAACCAACCTTCACGTTAAACTGTAGGTCCCAGAGGAAAGGAACTGGCCGTCCTACCTTTGACACAATGGCTTAGTCTGCCTCCATAGGGAGGATCCAACCAACCTTCACGTTAAACTGTAGGTCCCAGAGGAAAGGAACTGGCCGTCCTACCTCTGACACAATGGCTTAGTATGCCTCCATAGGGAGGATACAACCAACCTTCACGTTAAACTGTAGGTCCCAGAGCAAAGGAACTGGCCGTCCTACCTCTGACACAATGGCTTAGTATGCCTCCATAGGGAGGATCCAACCAACCTTCGGGTTGTGGACTAAGTTAAGTTATCCCCTATATTGCACGTTAGGGATATATATATATATATATATATATTTTCTGACTCCTGAGTGTGTTGGCTATCTTTGGAGGGCAACGGTCAGTATTCTCTTATTTCTGCTGTTTGTAAACAACACACCTTGAAACACGCTGTTAGTTTTGTTTGAGTGCGTTTGCGAGGAACTGTTTTCATTAAAGTCAATTTCCCGCAAACTAAAATTTTCAGTACATATGCCCCATAATATCTGAAACTATTAAAAGATAATTGAATGAAATTTTCAGAGACCCTGCACTGCAAAAAAGACACATCTGGTACTACAAGCATTAATATTCCCTTATTAGGATGATCACAAAAAACATTTTCTGCAGAAAAAAATTTAATATTTTTAACAACAAATTTAAAAAAGTATTTGTTAAAAACTATAAAACGTATAAAGTAGATATTAGTACAGTTGACTTTACTAGCATCATGTAACATTCAGTAAAAATATTAAGGTCCTGCATTAAATAGTTTTTTCAGAAATGGGTCAAATACTTTCTTAAATTAACATGGAGTTAGATAGACAGGGGGCGGTCCCATTAAAGTTATATATTATAGTAATTCTCAAAATGTAACGTTCCACCCGCCTTTTAATCTCGACAATACAGCACCTAGCGTGGTGGTGTAACGGTTAGCGTTCTCGCCTCGCAATCGGGAAGACGGCGGTTCGAATCCCCGTCCGGGCATCCAGATTTCCCAAATCACTCCAGGCAAATGCCGCGATGCTTCCTTCAAAAGGCCATGGCCAAATTCCTTCCCATTCCTTGCCTCTCATGCTTTCCCGTCTCTAAAGACCACGCTGTTAAGAGACGTTAAGCAGTTAAAAAAAAAAAAAAAAAAAAAAATACAATACAGCAGCAGCATACCTGTGTCGATGGGCGTCAATCAATGTTTTACTGTCGCCAATACTGTTGAAAATAATCCTCTGTCAGTGTTAAATCTGTAGTGGATCAGTGAGTACACTCATGCTGGGGGGGAGGGGGGGGATTTAAAAGTGCAGGGTTACAGAGTTATCTAAAGGAATTTGGAAAGGAGTGTTTTAGTACAGACAAACCAGTTATTTTCTGTAAGTTATGTAAAATAAAACGACTTCAACAAAGCGACTTAAAATTTAATTTCCCAATGGTGTAATAATTAAAGCACGGGAGCAAATTATGCTGTCTACATGATGGCGACAGTACTAGATATAATAAATGATGTATAATTGAGCATATTTTGATCTACAGTAAATTTAAATGTCAGGTCATATTTTGTCATTTTTAAGTCATGTTTACCCTTTTCAAAGGTCATATTTGCCTGCATATTTCTCTATTTTTTTGGTCATAAAGATCCGAAAGGTAGTTATTAGTGGCATTGAAACTGGCGTTAGTCTGGTTAAAGATACTTGTCGCTGCTCCACAAACTAATACTGTTAAAGAATTTTATTTTGAACACAATCTCGACATTACTGTTAGCGGAGCCGAACAGAATGCAGAAACTTTCGGCAGTAAGAATATATTTCAACTAGCTCGTACCCGCGACTTCTTACGCGTGGATTAAGAATTTTTTGCCAGAATTGAATATAGAAAGTTGTTGGTAACGAAGAATTGGTCAGAAACAACATTGAGTCGGCATAATACGACAGGAAAGCTATCATTATATCATTCTATCGTCGAACCTGTCTCTTGAAGAGAATCAATTACCAACATATTTCTGTCACCATTCGATAAGGTCTCAAAATTTCGTGACCACAACTATTAAACATACTGGAGAAAATGTCCTGTGCCCTTCATACAGATTTTCTTGTCAAATTCCTTCTATATCGATATAGCCATTTAGTCGTCAAAACGTAACAAAAAGACAGAGACTTACTGCCGTATTTATAATAATATTACTGTGGTTCACACACACACACCGACTGCGAACAACCCCTGAGGGATCATTATAACGTAAAGAAGTGTACACCTACAACATTGCAAGACTACCTACGATTTCCCTCGCATTGCACCCCTAACTTTGTGATATCTACAATTTAACATTCAATCCGAATAACCTACGGCCCAGGCGTGTCTCTTACAATCAAACACAATTTTTAAATATCTTAACCTCCACGAAGATTTGAACCGGAGATCACGACCCAAACATTAGTAAGCCAGCACTTTAGCCACTGAGCTACATGACCGCTACACGGAAAAACAGTACAGAGACCTCCATATCCAACGCGTCTGTCTATCGGCGTTCAGTAGTATTTCGAAATTATGAGGCAACATGTATTATTTATACAGATAATTTTTCAACCAAATGCAGACACTATTTTTCTCCTTGTATCAAAGGATAAGCGTGCAAAGTTTCTTCGAGATCGGATGAAAACTGTGGATTTGTATGAAGAACAAACAAACAAACATACATCCATATATATATATATATAGTGCGCGAATATTCGGGACACGCCCAGTTATTTTTGACAGTGAAACTGGTGACTTTTCCGGCCATGGTGATTGTATGAGTCTGGATTAAATGCAACGCAAAAAGCTAGAAATATGCATGACTAATGCTTGAAATATGCATGAAAAGTGTAAGAAAGTGTCAAAATATGCAACATTATCTAATATAAGAATAGTAATTTTTTTATTTCAAAATCAGCATGCAATTTTATAAATTCGATAATTAATAATAATTTACCATTTTGTTTACTTCTGTAAACATAAACAATCGGGTACTGTTCCAAATATTCAATAGCAGAAATTGCTTCTTAGATCTCTCAAAATATTTTAGTAAGTGAATATGGCCCGTTCCTCATTCACTGTTGTAACTGGGCAGTATGTATTAGGAATTGGGTGCTGTGTTAGCAGTCATTGTTTCTGCAAAAAGTTCACCCGTCCCATTACTAAAACTATCAATTTGGCACAAAAGTTCAATACCTGGTTTACTGTTCAAAATATTTTTAAACTTCACTTTAACTTTACAGAGAAATACCACTGGCATTGCGGATTTTGTTCATTAACTGAATAGATTCAGTCAACGTCCAGATTTGAGTTTCAAGCTTTTTAATACTCATAGGGCATTTTTTATGAGCAACAATCACAGCTATGGTTTTAATACTAGAATTGTTAAATGCTTCCTTGTGCTGACAAACTGTCATAGCCTCTCCACTATCAAAGTCGTTTACTACACCTTTAATGGCCTCGAAATGCTCACTGTAAAACAGTACAGCTTCAACCCACGTCGCCCATAGAGTTACCACTGGTTCCGGAGGTAAAGGCAGATTTGGCAATTTATTTATAGGCATTATTACGAGAACGTGCCTTAAGAAACGCTTTCTTTGATATGAAATCAGTTTGTTTACATTCCCAGACGTGGGTCGTAGTTCTTCAGGGAGTCGTCGTAGACTAAGAGCTGTGCTGATAGTAGGTTTAGCCGCTACAACGTAAGATTCTATTTATTAACTACGAACACTAACGAAAAATATTGTAAATATAGCGAAAATATGCATCATAACTAGGTCTTAGGTAAAATATGCAAAAACGGGCTTAATATGCAAATGCCTATAATCCGGCCTGTATTGACTGTGAATACTGAAAACCGTGATCAGTATGGCTGGTGCGGGATCCGAACCCGCGGCCGTGGTGTCTAGCGCGCGGGTCAGTTTGCAGGCAGCGGGGCTGCACGCAGGAGTTCGTTGGAACTGGTCTGACCCCCGAAACTCACGCACAATGCGTCTTTGTGTGTGCGGAGGGGAACCCACCTCGCCTGTGTGCTCAAAATTTTAGCCGCCGGGCGCTTCATTCCCACCGCGTATCTGTAACGTTCGAAATGACTCGCACGAAAACGCAAAACCGCAAAAAGTGGTCGGATCGCAATATACGACGTTTCGGCGATAATAACTCAGTCGCCATTGTCAAGTGATTCAGTCCGCTAGCATCCGCCGCGAAAAACTTACTTCTTAAATCGATTAATTTGTTACGTCCTGGTACTAGGGATGATCGATATTAGAAAAACATCGATGTTGACATCGATTCAAAAGTATCGATGTGCGATAAACATCGATAGAAAAACATCGGTATGTCTAAAACATCGATGTTTTCGGTAGGAAGTAAAACTGACTATTCTATTTATTAAATGTGTTTATTGTTATTGAAAATACAATACAATATTTCGCCAATATCTATTAATATCGCTCATTCCTAACCCTACGTAATCCCTCCGTCACTGGCCCACCATGCCATACAAAAAGCGTTAAGCATTTAATAATTCACCCACCTGCATGCAAAGCCAACCGACACCGAAAAAAGAATACTTAACACTCCTTCAATGCAAAACAAAAGCAGCAACCAGGAAATATTTAATCTCGGGCAATATATCCACTTTTTACACAAAATAACCTAAAAAGTAGGAAATAATACATTGAACAAAAACATGGTACCTACATTGTTGGGTTATATTACCGCAAAAGTTTCTGGCCAAAGAAATAATAATACAATACAGAATAAAGATTTACCATACCTGTTATTTCGTTACTAACAATATCAATAGCAAATTAAATTCGCTTCGCTACACAAGTTCACTCACAACACAAGAATCACGCGAGCGTTGAAGTTGACAGTATTTTTTTAATCCCTTAGGAAATGCAAAGATATAACTATTCGTATGGCTTACTCTCGTTACGTTGATCAGTGGCATCTACTGTAAAATATTTGAACTTGATAGTCATCTAGCTAGTACATCCATCTAATGCACGCTAGATGGCCCTAAAGAATATATTGACGTTTCAATATTTTATGATCATAACATCGATGTGTCGATGTTATCGAAGTTATAACATCGATGTTTTAGAGCTAAACATCGATGTTTATTCACCATCGACGGAGAGGGGCGGTGTAACGGTTAGCGTTCTCGCCTCGCATTTGGGAGGACGGCGGTTCGAATCCCCGTCCGGGCATCCAGATTTGGGTTTTCCATGGTTTCCCCAAATCACTCCAGGCAAATGCCGGGATGCTTCCTTCAAAAGGCCATGGCCGAATTCCTTCCCATTCCTTACCCCCAATCCTTTCCCGTCTCTAAAGACCTCGATGTTAAAAAGAGACGTAAAGCAGTAAAAAAAAAAAATCATCATCGATGAATATCGATCATCCCTACAGCATTAAGGAAAATTCACAGAGAAAGTATCGATAGACAAAAAAATAATATTTAAAAAAATGGATGAATGGAGAAGGAAGCAAAAAATATTTAAAAAAACATTCAACCGTAGTAATATACAAAAAACTTTCCATCATGAATTTGTTACAATCATAGTTGTAAATTATATTTCTGTATCACATATTAAATAAAGGAATTTTAGTAATGATGGGTTCAGAAAAAATTTCTCGTAATACTTCAACAAAACATTGAAAAAATCGAAAATAGCGAGTTTAGACACCGGAGGAATAAAGAAGAAGAAATTTAAACGATGTCAGACACGATCAGAAAGAGGAGAATCAGGTTTTTTTTTGGTCAAATAATGAAAATGGATAACAACTGACAAAAAAAATTTACAAGAGTGAGTTGGGCAACCAGTGGATCCAAGGAGTAAAGAAAGATATGATAGATCAGAATAACAGAAGATTTAATACAAGACAGAGCAACTTTCAGGAGATTGATTTCAAATTTCATGGGTTTTCAGGAGGAGGAAACAGCAAAGTGAGAGAACTATTGGAAGTCAAGAAAAGAAGCATCGAAATGAATGCACGGGATTACTTTTCGTAGTCCTTACATGGCCGATATCGAAGAGAAGAAGAAAACCTACACTGAACTGGTTTACGTTTCGATACTTTTTTTGTGATAGACAGAAACGTGCAGTATATACGAAGAGGTAGATTGCAATTAGAAAGAGAGGATAAAGCGATTGACCAGAAAATGAAGGAATTTCAGAAATTATCGGTTCAGAAAGAAATTTACGCAATAGACTAGTTTTCGGTTCGATACGTTTATTTTATTTGCTAAACAGGGAAACGCCCAATATATACGAAGATGCAGATTGTAATTAGAAAAATTGGAACAGAGAGAGATTGGCCATAAAATGAAGAGAGTATGGGTTTACAGCGGTGAAAGTAAAACAGAGTTTTTTAGACAAATTAATTGCAACATTATATGTAAACGACTGACATAAAAGACTTTCTGTGAGAGTCTTACAAGAAGAGATACTGTGGTATGCGACATTTTGAAGCATACAGGATCGCATAAAACCAGTCGAAAGACTGACGACAGAAAAAAACAAGTTCGGGAATTGGTAATTTGTTTTTATAAGTTACGTTTAAATGGAAGACAAATATAATACGCAAATAGTTGGTAAGGTACCAAACGCTGTTTTATTCGCTTAGGGTTTTACACTTCGTCGACATCATAGGAGGCGGGAGAGTATTCGTGACAAGGAACAACAAGTAATTCGGCATTGGCCTTTTGAAGGAACCATCCAGGCATTCGCCTGGAGTGATTTCGAGAAACAATGAAATCAATATACGAATTTCAAACACAAGGCAACAACTTTGACAATATACCCATGACGCGTAAATATCTTGGCATAACATTTGACAATCAACTCAATTCGGCAGGATATATTGAGGTGATGGTCGAAAAAGATTTCAAAATCCTTCTTTTATTGGAGAGAGTGATGAGAGGATGTATCAGAGGAAGGGAATTGGATTACAAAACGTTGGGCGTACCATTGCTTCAGTATGGTAGTGTAATATGGGACTCGCATTACGCGAGTTGGAGGGGGTGCAAAGGAGGGTTGGAATTTACCTCAGAACACAATCAGTAACTGATATGATAAAGGAGCTGGGTTGGGAGTCATTGGAGGGGATTGGAATAAATACCATGCGAATTGACAAATAATGTACCAAAAACGCTGAAAGAATTTAAAGTTGAAATTTGTGGGGGGCAAAAGTAAGCGGTACAAGAAAGGGGAGAATGGGGGTCAAGGGAAATTGCCACTGGAGTGCAATCATTTATATTATTTCTATAAGGAGTATTTTTGTCACAAGCCAATATCTCCCTAAACCAAAATCAATGAATGAGGTAGCATTTTAAAGGTCTCCACTTTGATCACATTATATTTTAAGAAAGGAAACTGACCCTTAAGGGACAAAAGTATCAACATTTGTGCAACGCTTTTTTCTATCACGAGCTATTTATTTCCCTTCATATCTAACCGATATAGGTAAATGACATATAATTTTAAAGAGAAATGTCTCCCCCGTGTTCACATCATAACTTAAGAAAGAATTTTCTCTGAATTCGACCCTTAAAGGGCAAAATTATCATTATTTCAATAACGTATGTTTTTGTCACGAGCTACTTATGTCCCTTCATATCTAATTTAAATAGTAATATGAGGTAATATTTCAGAGATTAAGGTCTCCACTTTGGTGAAATCATATTTTAACAAAGATTTTTCCGAATTCGACCCTTAAGGGCAAAAGTATCAATATTTTTACAACGCATTTTTGTGTCACGAGCCGTTTATCTCCCTTGATATCTAAACGAAATAGATAAATGAACTATCATATTAGAGATTAAGGTCCTCTGCTTTGGTCACATAATTTCTTAAGAACGAAATTTTTGGGAATTTGACCTTTAAAGGGGCAAAAGTAATAACTGTGAAAGTCGCGCGTATGAGACAGTTCAGAGCCAAGCAGCTAGATACCAGCAGCACACATCACAGATATATTAATAAATTGCTTCATTGGCGTCGACTTTTGTTATGTACCTATTACACTAAACAAATAAACAACTGAAAGTAATGAGGAGATCCTTCTTTTATCCTATTACAAACCACCAAAATTTTCGCACAGGTTATCTAGTTAAATTAAATTAAACGTAGAATCGATGTTAACGAAGAAAACATTGTAATAGCTGGGATATGTCATGAGAATGGAAAATAGGGGTTATCGACTTGCAAGAAAGGACCTATAAACAAGATGTATGGCACAGACATAGAGGATAAAGGAGGCAAGTATTGGAGGAGAAATCTTTGAGGAACCGTGAAAGAGAATGCCATGACGCAAAAACGAAAATGTAAGGCATTAAATTGATTGGAGGGTATATACAGAGAAGAAAGTTGTCAACATAGAAACATTTGGATGTAGTCTTCTCGGGAGACTAGCCGAGTAAGTAAGATGTTTCCACACGATATTTCGGCGATCTCAGGCTCCGTCGCCATCTTCACTTACTCGGCTAGTCTCCCGAGAAGACTACATCCATTCTCAACGCCGAGAAAGACTTCGTTCCTATATAGAAACATTTGCAGGCATATGTTCCACCAACCTGATATTCCGACAGCAACTTCACCCCGTCTGCGTGGAATCCAGCCCTGGAATGGCAGAATCGCGAAGATCCGGTGTTGGCATAGGGGCTGCACGACTCAGACATGGGGCAGGTGCGGAGCCGGTTTTTCCATGGTCTTCCCCACACCTGTCCGCATTGGGAAGCGTCTGCAGCCGAAAATATTTCGCCGGGGACTACACCTGGACCAGATTTTGGCAACGGTTGCATCCCTTTCAAATTAAACAATGGCTTGCACCCTAGATCTCACGGAAAGGGGGAAGAGGGGGGGGGGGGATTTGCAGCTGAGGTACTGGGAAGCGATTTTCGCATCGTATCCGCAAACTGGAAAATCCAATATATAGTATCTAACAGAAGGAAATTAATATGATATAATAACGTTTAATTAAATTGCAATGGAGCGCACGCTCCGGTGGCAATTTCCCTAAACACCCATCTTCCACCTTTCCTGCACCCACCTACATTTACCTTTTACAAATTTTATCTTTAAATTCTTTCAAAGTTTTCAGTATATTATTCATCATTTCTCTTGGTAACTCATTCCAATCCCTCACACCCTTACCTAAAAAAGAGAATCTTCCCACACCCTTGTGCCTGAAATCGAGTGCCAGCTTGTGGTCATGGTCATCTTTTCCCTTCCATGCACTACTTTTCATACCTACTGCAATATCTTCCCATGTCTCATCGCCAATATATGCCCTGTACACTCCCATGACCCTCCTCATCCTCCTCCTGTCTTGCAATGAATCCCATTCCAGCTTTTTTATTATATCTGTTACTGATTGCATTCTGCGATAATTTCCAGAAACAAATCTAGCATTCCTTTTTTGCACCTTCTCCAACTCCTGTATTTGATACTCAAAATGTGGGTCCCATACTACACCACCATATTCGAGCAATGGTCTGACCAAAGTTTTGTAACCCAATTCAACGAATTCAGCCGATTGTTTAAAAATTCAACACGATCTGGACTTATTTCCGTATGATGGAACTTACAATAAATTACAAAAAGTGCGATGCGATGTGCATAACTGATAAAATAGAATCCGTTTGTTCAGAAGTACAATATTAAACAGTTCAGTTATTGACAAGCATAATTCGCTGAAGTATTTTGGCGTAACAGTACAAAGCAACATGAAATAGGACCTGTACATAACTACCGTCGTAGGTAGCGCTAATTCTAGGCTGAAATTCATAGGTCGAATCTTGAGGATTGTAACCTCCGCATACAGGAAATTTTCTTTTGGTTTTACTTCTAGTCGACGTCGTTATCATTAGTGACAACAAATACTTTTTTTTGCATTAGGGGCAGTGAAGTTTTTTTTCTTTCTTTTTTTTGCTTCTTTCTTTGCGCCTCGTCGACGTCGTGGTTATTAGAGACTGGGGGCAAGGAACGGGAAGGAATTTTACCTTGGCCTTTTTGTAGAAACCATCCCGCCATTAGAATGAAATGATTAGGGGAAACTATGGAAAAACGGAATATTCTACGTGGACGGACGGGATTCGAACCCCCGTTCTCTCCTAAATGTGAGTCAAGGCAGGAAAGGTCTGAGGGTAAAGAACGGGAAGGAATTCTCCCTGGCATTCACCTAGGGTGATTCGGGGAAATCATGGAAAATTAAAATCTGAAATGCTGAACGGGATCCGAACCAACGTCCTCCGGAATGCGATGCCATACAAACAAGAAAACAAACTGTCCGTTTGTGATCCGTATCGCAATGGATTAACTGATAATACAGAAGAGAGCCGCTGGATTCGTGACTGCTAGTTACAGTCCTTACGAAAGCGTCACTAAACTGATTCGTAGATTGTCTGGCATAAAGATGACGAAGGTTTCTTTTGAACTTGTTGGCAAACATGGGATATCTACTTTCATTTACGAGAAAGATGAAATACTTCGTCCACCAACCTATTTGGGTAACAATGATAGAAGTGATTACATTAGATAAATACTCTTCGATGATACTGGGGCCAAACATGTAAATTTTTGTCTATCTGTACACGCATCTAGCAAAAAATGGACATATTTCAACAATCTTGCATAGGGCAGTAACTTATGTCTTCAGTTAACATTAAAAATAATTTCTATTCCATCATGTAACTTCATTCCGTACATTGTCTGTCCACTTAAATTTCAGCGTCCTTCTGTAGCACCACATTTCAAATTCTTCAATTTTCCTTCTTTCTGGTATTCCTAAAATCCATACTTTACTACCATAAGGTACTATAGTCCAAACGTGCGAGTCTTAGATCAATATTCGAAACTAAAAGAAGGCTCTTATTCCTAGTGCTATTTTGTCGGCATGTCATATTTTTACTTCATAAGTAACAGAATACACTTGCTTCACCTTTTGCATCCGATCCTATTTTTATATTTAATCAACTATTACTGCTATCATTTTATCACTTTTGTTTTGCTTCGGTTTATGTTTAGTCTAAAATTTTCCTTCAGTATTTTGTTAATAATTTTCAGTAACTTCTCAATATCCTGTTCTGCTAACAGGACAATGTCATCAGCAAATTGCAGCATACTGAATTTGTTCTCCGTGAACACCTATGAGTGAGGAAAGAGGTTTGTGAAACCATAAATTTAGGAATTTTTGTGTGTCTGTGACAACATCCACCAACAACTAGTAAGCATATCAATGAAACTAAACACTCATAGCACTTGGTATCATTGAACATGTACAATAACTTTTTATTCCGCTAAGTTCACAATGACAATGGTGAATGCAGTATATTTGGGAATTTTGTCCACTGGTGTACACATCACGTATAAACAAATACACAGATTTAGACTAAACTACACATTGTGTGAGCTAATGTCATTTGTTTACTAACAGAATACTTTATATCGCGATAAATTACATAACTGTCAAGGAAAACGTCTCAAAATACAAGTACCTCCAACTCGAGCATGTGTTTTATTGAACTATTGCACATAGAGAGTTAGGTTAAGTACATACTAATAAACTCTTATAGTAATCACCATAAAAGCAATGCAGCAAGTAACAACATAGTGGTTGTTTAACCCTTGTACAGAAACGCATAGTTCCATTAAAATGACAAAGTTCTCATGCACAAAGTGACGCGAACATTAGTCCACTATAATTTGTACTGCAATGATTTCCCTCCCCCCCCCCCTTTCTAGAAACGATGGTGGGATGATGGAAATTGCGATAAAGCGAAGAATAGAATGGACAGAGATTAAAGAGGATCACAAAACGCACTTAAAAATTGAGGCAGGTACCAATGAATGAAGTACTTTTCTCCTATCAACAAACAGGACAGATACGCTCATCTCCCAGGTGGCTAAGGCACTGTTTTGGCTCCTGTCCGTCAACGCTGGGTTATCCGGTTCGTCTCCAGGTAGTGGAAGTTGCACGATTTCAAATCTCCTACCTACAGCTTTCGAGTGCGGTGCAGGGGGACTCGTACGTCGAATGGGGACATTAAGCTGGCGGCTATATTGGTATCTTTTGGAATAGTAGGCGTGAGCGGGCCAACGCTACTTTTCCCTATTTCTTATCACCACTGATATTTAACTTGATATATGAAGCAATCGAACGACCGGTACGCAGCAATTTTGTTCATGACATTATCTTGTTCGTACGTAAGATCGAGAATACCTAGAAATTAACGAATGCAGGGACAAAATACCAAAAGTTAGTGGAGAATTAATTTGGGTTAAAAATAAACAAACTTAACATAAGATTTACGATGTTTCCAAGAGATAAAAATACCTTAAATATAACATTTGGACCACACGCCAAATGAGTACAGACAAAAATAAATTTACCATCGATGTAGCGTGAAAGCAGATTACTATTACAAAAGATGGTTCTTATGACTTTTTGCCTCGTCGACGTCGAGGTCATTAGAGGCGGAAATGGACTGAACAATCCCGGCATTCGCCTGGAGCTACTACGGAAATCGATGGAAAACGGAAATTTGAATAGCCGAACGGGAATTCGATCCCGCGTTCTCCTGAATACGAGGCCAGAGCGTTACAAGAAAAATAGGAAACAAAGAAGGAGACGGAAATAAAGAAAAAGGTTAATCTAACGTTTCAAAGGCAGAAACTCATTTGTAACTCTTTTGATCTAGGAATCTTTAGACCCGTTAGTAGTTAGCAAAGAGAAGAAGGCTCAAAGTTTAAGATTACAAGATTTTGATTGTAATCCAGAAATAGTATCGCCTGAAATATTAGCCGACTATAGTTTCAACTGGGCTTAAGGTATATTACTCAAATGCTTAATTTCAAAGAAACACGATGCGGAAGAAAATGTAAGCTACTTAGAAATGTATCAACAAAAACACCCATGTTACATCCGAAAAAACATGCCGTTCGTAACAATTTTCTGAATATTAACAGGGCATGAATATATAATTATATATACAAAACTACAATGAAGGTCATGAAATTCAGTCAAAACGAAAGTAAAAGCGAAATAAATTGTGTACTAAAACATTAAAACGAAAATTATAATAGATGTATCTAAAGCAGTAGCAAAAACTTAGGGATTAACAGAAAGAAGGAAAGTTGAAGCATTAGAAATGTGTTTCTACCAGTGGATGCTGAAAATTATATGTACAGGTAAAACTCGAAATGAACAAAATTTTGGAAATGATGGATGAACAAAGAATTCTGAGGGAAAATATTGGAAAAGCAATTTGAGAAAATTGGACTAGTTAATTTGTTAATGGATGAAACAGAACTGTAGAGATTATATGAGGCAAATAATTGAGGGAGTAGGTTTTAAGAAGTATGTTGAGATGAAGAGGTTAGCTGAAGATATGAAGAGATTACTTCAAACACTGACATAATTGGTAAGGAATTTTCAGTCTACATATACTACCACAAAATCGACGCGCACTCAAATTTTAAGCTTAAAAGCACAAAACACTCCAAAATGGGATTCACATACACAGTATATATATATAGTAGGTTGACGATTTGAGTACTTCTGGTATCCTTAAAACTTAGCATTTAAATACAATACTGCTCAAAAATGTGCCGAAAAACTACGTAATCAACAAATTTAACTGGAAATGAAGAAAGATACTAGTGGAAAAAAGTCAATGAAAAGCAAGATAACAGGAAAATCGGTAGAGGGAAAATTTCTGAAGAAGATAAAAATATTATACCATCAGATAAACGAAGACATACGTTGTAAAACGAAATTGAACCTTAAGAAAAAAAAATCCAGTACGGTGAATTACAAACAAATAACTTTTTAGTAGAGGGAAGAGTTGCAAAGGAAGATAAAACTTTATACCATTAGATAACCCAAAGATGTAGGTTGTAAGACCAAATCGAAATATTCGTTAGAAAAAAAAAAATGAAATTTGGTGTTACGGAAAAATGTTGAAAAATATTGGAACACTAGGACAAAGGAGAGATAAGGATATAAGGATTAAGGGGAACAGACAATAGAAATGTAGATAGATAAAAAAATCGGTAATGTTCGAAGCAATAAGGAAGTAAAAACATGAAAGGTAGTACAGGAACATAACCAACCAGGCTACGGGATTAATAGCCTACAGGTTAGAAATACGTGGAGCACTGTACTGTACGAAAGTGAATTACGGAAAAACTGAAGATTAGCTTGAAGAAATGAAGATACGCGGAAGGTTTGAAGTCCAGGTTGGAGAGCGTACTTACCCACGTGGTAGTGCGTGGCTCTATACAGGCATATTGATTTTTTCTTCTTCGCTTCCCCCACCACTCCAACTCCCCCCACCCAAGACCCCAGCGCCCTGATCTACCGTAATCTTCGTCCAGTCCTTCACATACGACCCCAAGTCTTCCCTCATCAGCTTCAAACACTCCACTCAAATCCTAACCAATTTACGCCACAAGTAGTATTGGAACCCCTTTCTTCACCGATCATTTATCAAAAACTAGCTGACCCGGCAATGCTTCACTATTGCTGGACTTAAGTAGGCACATAGATTAAATGAAAAAATATTTACATATAAATTTTAAACTGCTGTTTCATTCATTTTCAGCTGGAAAGGGTGAGAGGGGATGCGCTTTGGAAAACATATGCAGGCAGTATTTTTCCGTTTGTTTCAAAGTATAAGTGTGCAAATTCCCATTGAAATCTGATGAAATATGTGGTTTTGTCTAAATTATGGGGAGGAGAACGTAATGGGGGTGGAAAGGGGGAGAGGGGATGAATATTCGGAAACCATACGTAGGCAGTATTTTTCTGTTTGTTTTAAAGTATAAGTGTACAAATTCTTATCTAAATCGGATAAAAAATGTGCTTTGCCTAAATTATGGGGTAAAAACGTAATGGGGGGTGGAAAGGGGGTGAGGGGATTAATATTCGGAAACCGTATGTAGGCAGTATTTTTATGTTTGTTTTAAAGTATAAGTGTACAAATTCTTATCTAAATCGGATAAAAAATGTGCTTTGCCTAAATTATGGGGTAAAAACGTAATGGGGGGTGGAAAGGGGGCGAGGGGATTAATATTCGGAAACCGTATGTAGGCAGTATTTTTATGTTTGTTTTAAAGTATAAGTGTACAAATTCTTATCTAAATCGGATAAAAAATGTGCTTTGCCTAAATTATGGGGTAAAAACGTAATGGGGGGTGGAAAGGGGGCGAGGGGATTAATATTCGGAAACCGTATGTAGGCAGTATTTTTATGTTTGTTTTAAAGTATAAGTGTACAAATTCCTATCTAAATCGGATAAAAAAATGTGGTTTTGCCTAAATTATGGGGTGTTATGGGGAATAGCGGGTGACTTTTTGGAAAAAATTTTTCACAGGAACCTTCGCAGACGTGCACTAGAAAACTCTCCAAAGTTTCATTGCAATCTGATAAATGGTATAGGAATGCATAGAAGACGAACAAACCCACAAACCCACCAAATTGATTTTTATATATAAGATGGTAACTTACCAGATTTGGAAGTACGAGGAAGCAGTAAATAAAAATTTCGGCTTTCGGGAAATCATTGCAGACTCAAGGTATTTCATTATTTCGCTCATTTTAGAAACAATTTCTGCCATTCCTCACATTGTTCTTCTTCAATTTTAGTTCTTTCGGCCTACCAAACACACATTTAACGTTCAATAATTCCCCATACCATTTTCATTTACCTTTTTAATAGTCCCTTTCTTCACTTAATCAAGTAGTTAAATACCCCTGCAAGCCTTAAATATGTAATCCAACATCTTTTTTTTTCTCATTTAATTTTCACCACATTTCAGTGCTTAATATCACTCTTTTTAAGTCTCCAAGTTTGAATTCCATACACTACTGCCCTTTAGCCCTTTTTTATGCTTCTGTCTTTCCACCTCGTCAATGTCGACGTAATTAGAGACGAGAAAAGACTGTGAATAAAGAACGAAAGCACGGTTAGTAATTCGGCCATCGCCTTTTGAACGAACCATTCCGTTATTCACCTGGAGTAATTTGGGGAAACCATGTAAAATCCAAATCAGGATGCCCGGACGAGGATTCGAACGAAGTTCATATAGAAGCTGCATTGGAATATATCAAACTTTTGAAAGAAAAAAGCAGAAAAATTCGGAACTGAGGTACAAGTATCTTTTGAGAAGACTAAATTCGTTACTTTTTTTTTTACTTAGGGCTTTACGCCTTGTCGACGTCGTGGTCATTAGAGGCGAGAAAGGACTGGAGACAAGGAACGGGAAGGAATTCGGCCAAGGTCTTTTTGAAGGAAGCATCCCGGTCTTCGCCTGAAGTGATTTGGGAAAAACATGGAAAACCAAAATCAGGATTCGATCCCGCGTCCTGCCGAATGTGAGGCTAGAGCGTTACCACTCACCCAGCAAGCTCGGTTGTGACTAATATTAGAGATTCAACCACAGTGATTAACAGAGTATAGAGAAATTAATAAGGTCGGTAAATTTAAATACTTAGGTGAAGTTATGCACATTAATTGGCTTGATAAGGACGCAAACAGATCAAAAGCAAGGAAACTGGAAATGATTATAGATAATAATATAACAAGAAGAATCAACGAAACAATAAATCAGTCACTAGTACTCAGTAATCAAACTAGAGGGCCTTACCCTCAGAATACATGTTCTCTATGAAAACTAAAGAAATAGAAGAGATACAGAAAACGGAAAGGAAAATATTGAGAAAAATCTGAGGACCATTGAAAACGGAAGAGAATAGTTTAAGCACCAAAACAGTAACGATCTATACAAGGTAGAATAAAATGAAAGGATTTTGGAGACGATCAGAAAAAGGAGAATCAGTTGTTTTTTTTTGCCATTTAGTCAGAATGGATAACATCAGATTTACAAAGACAAATTTTTACCGCGTTTAAAAGTAAGAATGACAACCAATGAATACAAGAAGAAGAGATATGCTAGATTTTTTTTGTAACTTATGGCTTTACGCCTCGTCGACGTCGAGGTCATTAGAGGCGGGATAGGACTGGGGGCAGGGAACAGGAAGGAATTCGGCCTTGGACTTTTCAAGGTTGCATTCCGCCATTCGCATGAAGTGATTTGGGGAAACCATGGTAAACCCAAATCTGGATGCCCGGACGGGGATTCGAACCGCCGTCCTCCTCAAGACGAGGCCAGAACGTTAACCGTTCACCCACCACGCTCGGCGATATGCTAGAGACTGGAATAACAAGAAAATATAATACATGACATAGCAACTTTTAGATTTTTTCCTCCTGCTTAACGTCTCTCTAACAGCGAGGTCTTTAGTGACAGGAAAGGATGGGGTGCAAGGAATGGGAAGGAATTCGGCCATGGCCTTTTGATGGAAGTATCCCGGCATTCACCTGGAGTGATTTGGGGAAACCATGGAAAACCCAAATCTGGATGCCCGGACGGGGATTCGAACCGCCGTCCTCCCGAATGCGAGGCCAGAACGCTAGCCGTTACACCACCACACACGGTGGTAACTTTTAGAAAATTGGTACCAAATATGTAGGATTTCCCGGAGAAAATGATCCTAGAAAGTAGGCAGCAAAGTAAAACAATGAAGAACTACTGGAAGTAAAGAAAAGAAGCGTGGAAATGAATACAGATGGAGCAAAATGAACAGATGATGACTGCATTAGAGGTATACAGGATGCAGAAAACGACTTTAGAATGTATAATTAGCAAATATTATGGTCGGAGTTTCCGAAAATAGAAAAATAAATTCCTAAGTTGTCGAGTATTGGTGGGCATAGCTGAACTTCACATATTTAAACTTTTTACAAGTAACTTCCTACCAACTGCTGGCTCTCCGCATGTTTGGTCAGCCCCAACAGGATTCTACCTGCGGTCGCTACAAACATTCCGTTCCTTCCCGAGAAGTCGTTTAGCGTCTTCAGTTCTCGGAAAACCCGGCAACCAAGCAACTACTCCAACACTATAAGCCTCAGGCGAAAAAAACCACAGATACAACTGCGTTAGCAGTTTTTTGTTTTGTTTTTTTTTAATTTAGCTGCCAACGTTGTCGAAGGTATTCTTAACAGATTACCGCAGAACACAATCAGTAACTGATATGATAAAGGAGCTGGGTTGGGAGTTATTGGAGGGTGAAGAGAGTGCTGGGAGTGTATAAGGCGTATATTGGCGATGAGGCCTGGATGGATATTGGTAGAAGAATTAGGAGAAGTGAAGAGATGACCATGACCACAAGCTGGCACTCGATTTCAGGCATAAGGCAGTAGAAATTACCACAGAACACAATCAGTAACTGATATGATAAAGGAGCTGGGTTGGGAGTTATTGGAGGGTGAAGAGAGTGCTGGGAGTGTATAAGGCGTATATTGGCGATGAGGCCTGGATGGATATTGGTAGAAGAATTAGGAGAAGTGAAGAGATGACCATGACCACAAGCTGGCACTCGATTTCAGGCATAAGGCAGTAGAAATTACCACAGAACACAATCAGTAACTGATATGATAAAGGAGCTGGGTTGGGAGTCATTGGAGGGTGAAGAGAGTGCTGGGAGTGTATAAGGCGTATATTGGCGATGAGGCCTGGATGGATATTGGTAGAAGAATTAGGAGAAGTGAAGAGATGACCATGACCACAAGCTGGCACTCGATTTCGGGCATAAGCCAGTAGAAATTACCACAGAACACAATCAGTAACTGATATGATAAAGGAGCTGGGTTGGGAGTCATTGGAGGGTGAAGAGAGTGCTGGGAGTGTATAAGGCGTATATTGGTGATGAGGCCTGGATGGATATTGGTAGAAGAATTAGGAGAAGTGAAGAGATGACCATGACCACAAGCTGGCACTCGATTTCAGGCACAAGGGATTCTTGTATTTCTTTAGTGTTCTTTTAATCGAAATTTTAGTATGGTGATCAGATATTGGAGTGTTTATGGGTATTGCTATAAATACTCGCATTCCTTCATTTTTGATTGGTGTTTTTGAAGTGAAACTTTTTTGGCAGCGGTAGAGAGGAATGCGTTGGCGTTCCACGTAACGCGTTAGGAGTTACGCGATCAGTGCGCATGCACCTCAACGTTCTGCGCATGCGTAGAATGTTGATAATCACGTGACAACGTCAGAAGCAGAGATATTAGCATCCAGAGAAGTCGCCATTACCTAATAGTGAGACATGCACCAGTATCTTGAATTGATTTTTTTTCGATAGTTAGTTGCTTTTTGTTTTCTATATTCGTACAATGTTGATGATTTCATCATATTCTCTGTTTGCTGTTGCGACAAAAGCTTTCGTTTTCATCCAGAAACTGAGAGTGGTGGGTGAACGGTTAACGTCCTGGCCTCGCATTCGGGAGGACGCGGGTTCGAATCCCCGTCCGGGCATCCAGATTTGGGTTTTCCATGGTTTCCCAAATCACTCCAGGCAAATGCCGGGATGCTTCCTTCTAAAAAGCCATGGCCGAATTCCTTCCCGTTCCTAGTCCCCAGTCCCATTCTGCCTCTAATGACCTTAGCCGTCAACGACGTGTACCAAAAAAAAAAAAAAAAAATTCAGAAAATACGTCAGCATATGTCTTTAAAACCGTGAGAATGTGTTTTTTAAGCTTTTAAAATATTTTTTTAGATATGAGACAAAAATCTGCATTGAAGCCATCGTGTTTGTCGGTTTTAGAAGCTGGTTACTAACGAAAACTGACTGTAAGAACGGTTACAAGATAATTTTGTCCTAGATGTTTGGGAATAGTTTAGATCGCGATACAAGTGGTGACCAACATGGCGCTCATGAAACCAGCTTATTAATCACTAATAATAACTAAATTCCCCGTGCTTTATGCTGTAACAAGGATATTCTAGTCCAGGCTTCATTTTAACCTAACCACAATCTCCGCTAATAAGGGGACATCCATTAATTGGAATAGGGGGAGGGGGTCCGGCGAAATCTCACCAGGGGGGAGGGGGGGGGGGTCTACGGAAATCTCACGTGAGATTTTGCGAAAAATTTGGGGGCAGTAGAGCCAAAAAAAGGTCTACAATTTCGCCAAAAAAGTTAGGGTGTGACCTAAAAAAAATTGTCTACAAAAGTTTCCAGGGCGATTTCTAGGGGGGGTTCTCACGGACCAGATCTCTCCAGAGGGTGGGGGGGGGGGGGGGTCCGGCCAGATTTTACGAAATCTCACCAGGGGGGAGTGGGGGGGGGCAAGAATACCGGAAAAAACACCTCACGTAATTTGTGGATGCCCCCTAATCCCTCTACAAAGTGCACCGATGGAAACACACATCAACACGTTAAATACATCGCCAACTAAATTTCGTGAAATAACATTTTCTAAATCAGGATTCCTAGTTCGCATAAATTATCACAATTACTTTCATCAACACCTTCCGTATGAACTGAAACTGGACTATACCAGCGCAATAATACACTCACTGTATCGCAGTATAAAGTGGACCCAGATGTCCTCAGATGCCTATAACAGCTCTAAACACAAAATACAGACTAAGGCTTAGATGCAGTAGTCTATAAACTAGAGAAGTGTGCTTTCAATTTTTATTCGTTTACGAGAATTACGTGGGACAGAGTTAATATTTACTGTGAAAAAAACGATATTGTATCATCGTTCCTGCAAAAGATTAAAAAATACACACACAAAATATACTGGAAAAATAAAACAGAAAAATACAAAAAAGTTTAATTTCTTGAAAGTGTACACACTGATTCAGGCAGCAGTTTTGCATTTTTTAAATTTTTTCTCCTCTTCACAGAATGCTGGTTAGAACGAAGGACCTAAAAGGATCTCCAGGAATGTGGTTCGGGTGCTTTTTTTGCTGCCTCGTGGTCTGAATTCCATGTATCTTATCGGAATCAAGACACGTTGCTTTCACAAAGTCTACACTTAAAATATTGCACAAACTATTGATTCATACATTTTTCGTTCCATTCTTCGTTACGTTAGCTCAATATTTCCAGTTTTTTTTAACCTTTTCTTTCCAGGAAATGTGAAGATGCTTTAAAATGGTTTAACCAAGTGTAGTAAATCTGCAATAATGCTCTGGCCTCGCATTCGGGAGAACGCCGGTTCGGATCCCCGTCCGCGCATCCAGATTTGGATGCCTGGATGCTTCCTTCAATAGACCACTGCCGAATTCCTCCTCGTTCCTTTCCCACAGACCGAGCGTGGTAGATGAGCAGTTAACGCTCTGACCTCGCATTTGGGAGGACGTGGGTTCGAATCGCCGTCCGGGCATCCAGATTTGGGTATTCTATGCTTTCCCCAAATTACTCCAGGCGAATGCCGGGATGCTTCCTTCGAAAGGCCATGGTTATTAATCTCTCTGTGATGTGTGCTGCTGCTATCTAGCGGCTCGGCTCTGAACTAGTTTCATACGCGATACCTTCATAGTTATTACTTTTGCCCTTTAACTGTCGAATATTGCACAAATAGTTTCTTAATTTATTATATTGCCTAAGTGGAAACCTTAATCTTTAAAATGGTATGTCATTTTACATTTATCATTTTCGGTTATGTATCAAGGAAGAGAAAAGACTCATGGCAGAAAAAAAGTTGGAGAAATCTTTATACTTTTGCCCTTTAAAGATCGAATTCACAAAAATATGATGTGATCAAAATGGAGACCTTCATCTTTAAAATGATACCTCATTTATCGTTTTCAGTTAGGTATCAAGAAAGATGAATAGGTAGCTGCAATAAAAACACGTTTTAGAAATTTAGTTCCTTTTGCCCTAAAATGATCGAATTCCGAAAAGTTATTTTCTTAAAATACGATGTTATGAAAGAGTTGACCGTAAGCTTTAAAATTATACCTCATTTATGGTTTTCGATTTGGTATGAAGGGAGATAATGACTTCTGACATTAAAAAACACCATTTAGAAATAATATACTATGGTATTTGAAAGTTTGTATTTAATTAAAATTAGATATTCAGATACACAATTATTTTTTCTATGCTTTGAAACGCATAAATTTTAATTACTATTTCATTCAGTTTCAAGTTCACTGCAAAGGTCTCGTATATAAATGTTTTCTGGAATGTTACAGGTTGGTATTTGGCTGTTTTTTAATTCAGTGCCAATTAATGTGATGAATTTGCTGTTCGGGAATCAGCAAAAAAAGTCAACGCAATTCCAGATGATGCGATGGCCCTTGCGATATAATACTTGTGCATATATCGCTGCCATTGAAATAAGAAAGGTTTTTTCCTGTGCCAACAGGCTTATGATGGCTCCCCGTCGTTTTATAGGCCGCGCCATGCAGTCGAATTGAACGTATCAGCACGCGCCACAGCCTAGCCCTCCCCGCCACGTTGCCTAGTGTCGTTTCAGCTGCCCGGGCGTTTGATGTTTACCAACTGGGCGACGGATAGAGGCGCCATTCCTGCCGGCAGAGGCGGCTCCTCTCCCCGCGGCCCGCTGTTGATAGCTGGACCGCGCGGCCGGCAAATGCACGCGCCGTGGAAACCCACCCTCACACATAGAACCAATTCTTCTTGTGAGTTAGTGATGGTTTCTTTCTTCGGGCAAGATCGAACAATTTCAATATAATTCAATGTTCTCTAGACATCGCGGACAATTGTGCAAAAAAAACGTTCGTAAATCGGTAGTCCTTATAGATCACACATAAAAACATTGCTTTTTATACCTAAATAATACACAATATTTTAAAAACGTCTGTGTAATGATTTATTTCACATGAACGCAAACAGTACAGTAGATTTTCTTCTGACGAGAAATAATTAAAATACACGTTAAAGCAGTTTGCTTCAAGGAACAGGTCGCTATGTGATTGTATAGTCCGTGACGGGATAAAAATCGAGTTGATGATTGGGGTCGAAGGCTTTGACGTATCCCCACAAATCCATGGCCTGCGAACAATGTCTCTGTATAGCACGCACTTCTCGATGCGACGAAACCCACTTCCATTGAAACGGAGTCGAGTTGGTATGCTGTTTAGTGTCGTACAGTGCTCTTATATTTAGATTTGTGTGGAAATCGAGGAGCTCCTCAATATTTTTATGATAGTGCAGTCCAATGAACTTGAATAGGTCCTTGACAGTCTTGTACGGAGCCACACACAAGTCTTCATAACGCAGTACCCTGAAGCGGTCAGGATATTTCAACGACAAGTTCTTAGCTGATGCGTAATCTTCAACGAGATCGCTGCATATACGTTTCGGTTCAGTGCATTTAGCAGAAGCTACACAATACTTATACTGTTGATGGGACTCCAGTGTTCCCCGAGGATCTCGAAGCAGGAACACAACCCGCACGTTCAGGCTCGAGTCCGCAAGCAGATCTTCCACGAGGCTCAGTTTTAATCGTTTGAGTTCCATACTTTGAAAAGGGTAAAGGCGGCAAAGTGAACCCACAAGTTCCGGCATACTGCATAAAAACCGAAGTTCGTCGAGTTTAATCCACAGTGGTGGGATTTCGGCAAAAAATTGATGATTCTTCCTGGCGAATTGCACGTAATTTTTATGACCATTATAGTCACACCTCAGCAAAGACTTGAGAAGTTCCACAGCCTCGCTTCCATTGGTTCCTTCACTAATTCGCACCTCCCCATAAACTTTGAGAGGTTCATAATGGTAATAATTACCTGGGTGGCTATTCAGGATCTCCGCCAAGTATCCTGATCCTGATCTCCACCTTGACAGAATCACAGATCTGATAGGCTGTCCTCCTAGTTCAGGCACCAGGTCGTTGAGTGACCTGGCTGTGGTGCTCGCAAACACGTAGCCCTCCATTTGGCGTTCTATTTCCGTTCTTAACTCAGACAGCAATTTGTCAGTTTCATTTCTGCACTTTTTGTATTTCTCAGGGTCAAGGTCACTGCTGCGCGATTTCTTGGTGACAGCTGTGCTGTACACCATGGCCAGTGGTATCAGCACACCAATGAAGCTGATCAACGCCACACAGCACGCCTTCTTGCGGTAATTTCTGAAGATTCCCGATAGGACAATCATCTGGTGCGTGTATCACCAAGACCACACTAGAAACGCAAAACCGTTCACTCCTACACACATTACTGTTAATCAGATTATAACCACGAACAGTTCGAGAATTCTACAAAACAATGTTCTTGCTGCACTTTACAGATAAATCTAAATTTGTATCAATAGTAGGCTAGCAATGATGGACACGATAATTTCCTCCAAACGTAGAGAAGAAATTGGAAGCTTCGTCAATCAAGAACGTCGTTCGAAAAGACTAAAAGAGAAATTATTTTCACCCCGGAAAGAGTTGCAGTTGCCTAGCTACCTCGACAATTATACCAAGGATAGTAGAGTAGACGAATCTACAATTGATTACTATAGTTATGATAACATTGCAAAGATTTAAAATATTAACGTGTAGAGTATGCATCTACTATAGTTCTAAACTTAATATTTATACATGGTCAAAACTTATAAACAAGCAAATATTTTCATCTTCTTATGTACAAATGGTGGTATCATTTAATCTCATGATTCGAATATTTTTCTTAGCTCTTCAGGTGTTGCTCAGAATGTATTATTTGCCTCAATTGCGTACAATGTTAATGATTTATTTCGTCTCGATGAATAATAGTGTCTTTATTGCATACAGCAAATAGGAGCTTTGTCAAAGATATTTTCGTAAAGAAAAATGATAGATCATAGAATACTGCATTTAGACTTAGTCTGTATTTTGTGTTCAGAACTTATATATGGGAGAATATCTTGGACAACCGTCCATACAATATATTTTCGTTAATAACAAACATTTGAGCCCATCAAAACAGACGGATCGAACGCAGATTTATCGCTCATAACTAAAATACTTTTTTATAATATAAAATTACTTGTTCCTTTTATATAAAAGACTAATGATAATATCTAATTTTTTTGTTTTTTATTTTTTTATTCGTGGCTTTACTTATGCCTCGTCGACGTCGAGGTCATTAGAGTAGGGGTGGGAGTGGGGCCAAGGAATGGGAAGGAATTCGGCCATGGCCTTTTGAAGGAAGCATCCTGACATTCACCTGGAGTGATTATTTTGCACGAAATGAGAGCTTTTATCGGCGGTGCATTAATATAGTCACTTTATCGTGATATAAACGCGGTTTCAGTTTTCTTTCCTTATTGTAAAAACAATGAGAGAATATAATGAAGCCATCTACATCGCATGAATATAAGTAAACAATAGCAATGTAGACACTTATACCTACATGCATAAAACGCGCAACGAACTAACTCAAAACGATGTAAAGAATACTCTCTGTTGAAGATGCGCTTAAATGAAAGCTGTGTTGCCGCGAAAGTGTATGTAGTTAGCTAATATTGTAACTGCTTGTATCAAAGTAACGCGTAACACGCTAATAACTTTATTCCCATCGCCCCGAATTAAAAATTACATGTGAGTATACACTTAAAATTTACCAGTAACTTTTACGTGTAATGTAGTAGAAGTAATTAGGATGCAGAAAATGACGAGAATGCATAGTTATTAAATAGTATGGTAAAATCGAAAAAATCGATTCTATAAGTGTCAACGGTTAGGGCTTTGGCCTCGTATTCGGGAGGACGCGGGTTCGAATCCCCGTCTGGGCATCCAGATTTTGGATTTTCTTGGTTTCCCCAAATCATTCCAGGCGAATGCCGGGATGCTTTTCTTTAAAATTCCATGGCCGAATTCCTTCCCGTTCCTTCTCCACAGTACCATCCCGCCTCTAGCGGCCTCGACGTCAACGAGGCGCGCTTAACATTACATTCTGTTCCTTCGGGGGAAGTCGTTTACCGTCTTCAGTTCTCGGAAAAACCGGCAACCAAGCTACGGTACGTGAAAGCTTAAACGCTTCAGTCGAAAATACGCACAGATACATCGAATGCCTTATTTATAAATCGCTTGATGACCATGCAATAATTCTCTATTGTTAGGTTCGAGTATGCATGTATATTAAATGGACACAACTGAATGTATGATATTAACTTCTATTAAAATTAGAAATTTACATGTTATCTTAGTTGTCCGGTATGAACCGCATCAATTTATGTTGACCTAACGTTTCGGCCATCATTTTGTGGCCTTCTTCTAGAGTCCTCTGAAGAAGGAGAAAACGTTAGGTTTACATAACTTGACGCGTTTCATCCCGGACAACGACCGCAGAAGTCTGCTACTTATTGCTTTACGCCTCGTCGACGGCTAAGGACATTAGAGGCGGGGTGGGACTGCGGACAAGGAACGGGAAGGAATTCGGCCATGACCTTTTTAAGGAAGCATCCCGGCATTCGCCTGGAGTGATTTGGGGAAACCATGGAAAACCCAAATCTGGATGCCCGCACGGGGATACCGGCGTCCTCCCGAATGCGAGGCCAGAGCGTTAACCGTTCACCCCCACTCTCGGTACTTTTAACCCTGAAGGGCCGTCGCACAGTGGTCTGAAATCCCGAAAAGCTGGCCAAAAGTAAAAAAAAAAAGTTACTATTTAGGAACTTTGACTTTACTAGTTCCATAGAGCGGTATTTCTTTGATGTAAATCACGTGTCAGTTTCGCTTTGTGACTCATGCAGAAGGGCATAGACTCGTTTGAAAGAGCCGACGCGGCGTGGCGAGAACATCTGGCGAGTTGCAGCTCATACCGAAAATAAGCGATTAGTTGGAAAGTAACCGGCGAAAATTCACAATTCTTTTAAATATAATAAGTGATTGTGTATAGAACAACGTGGTGTTGCGAAAATTTAAATTCGCAAAATGGATTCACCCCCACAATGTAAGAAAAATAATAATCTACATTAAACAAATTATTTAACTTTAAAGTTGAAAAAAGTTTGTGTGTTCTGTCGTGTTCGGTCGAATCTCTTATGCCACCTTATAGCCTAAATTGTATTTGATATTTATTTAAAAAAATTGGCGGCTACTAGCTGCTATTCTGTTAATAATATAATTTTTTGTGTTAACATGCATAACGACAAAATTGTTGATCAGGTAAATAATTTAAGGTTTGAATACGGCCTTGACTTTTCGTCGTATTTCGGTAATACTTTCAGGTTCCAGTGTATTTGAGGACTGATTTATCAGAATCATTAATAAATAGATTAAAAAATTAAAAGATTATAATAAATTACAGTATTTTTTAAATACATTTTTAATGGATTTTAAATGTTTCAGAATGTACATCTACTACATGTATAGAGATTTCTAGAAAAGAAATTATTTTACTACTAAAAGGAAAACTACACAATGATGGTGCATTGTTGCAACAATTGAAATGCATATATCTGATGAAACAAAAGTAACTATTTAGGAACTTTCACTTTGCTAGTTCCATAGAGCGGTATTTCTTTGATGTAAATCACGTGTCGGTTTCGCTTTGTGACTCATGCAGAAGGGCATAGACTCGTTTGAAAGTGCGGAAGAATCGTGCAGTAAATATATAAAAAGGTTTCGGGAAGATTTCTCGCGAAAATGCAGCCGCCAAAAAACGATGGAGGATGTATTTTTGCGACTTTTGGTTTCCTCAGACCCCTTTATTACGAGCCTCAGGAAATTGCCACAAAAAAGTTGAGATCGCTGTCAATAGAGGCATTAGAGCTACTCAATCCGCCAGATATCGCTACACATTGCTCTGATGTAACTGATTCTGTGACGGATGAATCAACGACAGATTGTTGTGATTCCGATAGCGAATAAAATGTACCTTGTTTCTTATTAAGCAATCGAATTTTTACACAAATAAAAAATGTTTTATAAGTAAAATTGCATAAAACTATATTTTTTTTCATCAACAATACAATTTTAGACATTTTTAATAAAATATCATTAATAAGAAATTTTTATCTTAAAAATGAAATATAGATTTACGTCCTCATAAGTCCCGTTTCATAATATTTTTTTTTTTTTTTTTTAAAAAAGATACTATTTTTCTGTCTGTAAAAATGTCCACCACAATGGCTTTGCCATTTTTATATTATAAGAGCTAATTTTAATCAGTATTAACAAAAGTCGTGATATATTCAATATCGTATGACATATAGTTTAATTTTTTTTTCATTATCCCCGATTTCATATACTTATAGGATATTTTATGCATTTAACATAAGTTTTTGTACTAGCATCCGCCATTTTGAAGCCGCCATTTTGTTTTTTTCAACAAATAGTATCCAGATTTTTTATAAGATATTAAATCACCCCATATTTATACTATTTTTTACATAATCTGCCATTTTAAATATTTTCTGCCATTTTGGAACCGACATTTTGTTTATTTTTTATTTATTTTTTAATAATTGACGTAGATATTCGTTATCAGCAACCTAGACAGATCATGTATACAAATTTTCATGAAGATTGAACAAGTATTTCTATTTTGGCCAGCTTTTCGGGATTTCAGACCACTGTGCGTCGTTTTTGAAGCATAGACGAGATTAAAAGTGCATCGCTGAAAGAGCTCAAAGCTATCCCAAAGATACAGTTCCAGAAGTGTTTTGGGCTTGGAAGAAGAGCTGGCATACATGCATAATATCTACTGGCGACCATTTCTAAGGGGATAACATGGATGAAGATGAATAAATCAAATTCTTTCAAAAAAATGAAAATTTCCGCTACTTTTCGAACTCAGCTCGTATTCCATATAATGCTGGTAGAGCAAAGGACTTAAAGATTTCTCGAAATGAAGTTTTGGCCCTTCTTAAGGCCCGTTACCACGATCCCTTGTAACGATGGCTAGACGGGACGGAACGAATACTCAACCACACGCCATGGGAACAGGGTCGCCTCTGCTAGCGGAGACGACTCGCAGCTACCCACTCTGAGTCGGTAAACATCACAGGCGTGTGTAGCGGTGCGCTGTGGCCATCGGTTTGCAGCAGCGGTGCGCACCCCTTCTGTTGCTGTAAAGTGCTCTGTGCCAAACGACACTAGGCAACGTGGTGCGGAGATGGCGGCGAGGTAAGCTAGGACTAACCTGCGGCCCGCGGTCGTCCCTACACTTCGGCAAATTAGGTCCCGTCTCGTCTCACCTTCGTTACAACGGATCGTGGGAACGCGCCTTTAGTAAGCTACATACACACAGCAGTCTGGCCGGTAGAAGAGGGGATGGTTAGATGAGGAGTGGGGCTAAGGAAACACGACCTTCACCCGCCAGTTGCTGGTGAACAGGGTATAGTTTATTCACATCTCAATTTTCCCGTTAGCTGTTTGGGGTGTCCATTAATTACGTGAGCTGTTTTTTCCTGAATTCCGGACCCCCCCCCCCCCCTGGTGAGGCTTCGTGAGATTTGGTCGGATCCCCCTCTAAAATTAGGTGAAATTTTGACGGAGACACCCCCCTCCCTCTAACAATCGACCTCGCAACTTTTTGAGATCTTTTTCTTAAAGTCTAATTCTCCTAAGGGCGGTTATAACCCCACTCCCCCAAAGGTCGGTTTTTGGACCAAAATCCCCCCCCAAAAAAAATCGACTTTCGCGTGATTTGTAGACTTTTTTATGTTTAGCTCTACCATTCTACAAGAATTTCAAAACCTCGCCTGAGATTTCCGTTGCCCCCCCTCCCCCTTTGGTGAGGCTTCGTGAGATTTCGCCGGAACCTCCCCTCCCCCTATTTCACCTCACGTAATTAATGGACCCCTCTTTCAACTTTTCCTGACTCTTATCTTGTTTGCGGTTTTAAATAATCTCCTCCCTTATCAAGTCTTACTCTAACCATTTTGATCCGCCCGTCTTCTTCCACTTTTCTTTACATACGCATCTCAAATACCTTCACTTTTATGTTTTCTTCAGTCACCTCTCTACAATAAATACTCTACGGTCTAGACATAGCTCTTAGGGGACGAAGTCTTGAAGGAAAGTAGAGATTAAAAAAAATCCACAAATGAATGGAATGTCGACTTAGGGGGGTATATGGTCTAGAAACAAAGCGGAAACTAATCTCAGGGGAGATAAAACCGCCCTTGGAAGCATGAAGGTCAAAAAAAACTACAAGGTCGATTAATCTGGGTGTCTTTCGGAAGAGTATGCCTGAATGGGTTCCACATCGAGTTTCAAAATCTCCCTTGCTTAATATTCCATTCATTCACAACACACAAAAGAGTAACAAAAATATTCACTGGGGAAAGCAATAAAGTTGCCTCATAGAGAAATTGAGGTAACCATTATTATTTCACATCTTGAGAATTTGTTATAAATGCCCTTTTCCTATACGCTGTTCACTCCGAACTGGCGGCTGAAGCTAATGTTCCCCGAGCTTGACCACTGTGTCCATGCACGCGAGTGGCAATTTCCCCTCCGCGTGTAGGGGTAAGGGCAGCGGAGTGGGGATAGAGCATACTGACCTTGAGCCGCCTCTGCAAACTGAACAGACTACAGGCGGTGCACTAATGACTAATTTAGTGCCATATATTAACGATTTCCACAATGTACCAACAACAGTTGGCTTATAACGAATTACGTCTAGCGCTATCCTTATAAATAATACACAATACTTTAAAAAACGTCTGAGTAAAGTTTTATTTTATCTGAACGCGTACGCTACAGACGATAACTATAAACACATATTTTGGCAGTGTGCTTTGTATCACAGCTATGGAACGGGTCACTATGCGAGTGTATAGTTCGTTATGGGATGAAGCTCGAGTTGATGATTGGGATCGAAAGCTTTGACGTATCCCCACAAACCCAAGGCCTGTGAACAGTGTCTCTGTATAGTACGCACCTCTCGATGCGTCAACATCCACTTCCACTGAAATGGCCCTATTTGTAAATTTGTGTGGAAATTAAGGAGCTCCTCAATATTTTTATGATAGTGCAGTCCAATAAACTTGAATAGTTCCTTGACAGTCCTGTTCGGAGTCACACAGAGGTCTTCGTAGCGTAGTACCCTGAAGCGATCTGGATATCTCAACGACAAGTTCTTAGCTGATGCGTAATCTTCCACGAGATCGCTGCATATAGGTTTAGGTTCAGTGCAGTTAGGAGAAGCTACACAATACGTATACTGTTTACGGGACTCCAATACTCCCCGAGGATCTCGAAGCAGGAACACAACCCGCACGTTCAGGCTCGAGTCCGCAAGCAGATGTTCCGCGAGGCTCAGTTTTAGTCTTTTCAGTTCCATGGTTTGAAAAGGGTAAAGGCGGCAAAGTGAACCCACAAGCTCTGGTAATCTGCATACAGAACGACGTTCTTCGATCTTTATCCAAAGCGGTGGGTTTTCAGCATAAAAATGATGATTCTTCAATCGCGAAATTTACGTATTCGTTATGACCAATGTAGTTACAACTCAACAACGACTTGAGAAGTTCCACAGCCTTGCTTCCATTGGTTCCTTCCCTTATTAGTACTTCCCCATATATCTTGAGAGGTTCGTAATGGTAATAATTACCTGGGTGGCTGTTCAGGACTTCCACCAAGTTTCCTGATCCTGATCTCCATTTTGTTACGAGCACAGTTCTAATAGGCTGTCCGCCTAGTTCAGGCACCAGGTCTTTCAGTGACCTAGCCGCAGTGCTTGGAAACACGTAGCTCTCCATTTGGCGTTTTATTTCCTTCCTTATCTCAGATAGTAATTTGGCGGTTTCCCTTTTGCAAATCTTTGGTTTATCTATTTTAATGTTGTTGCTAGGCCTTTTCTGGATGATGGCTTTGATGAACAGTGAGAATAGCAGAATCAGGACACCGATGAAGAAGATCAACAGAAATCTACACAACCTCCTGAGGCAGATTTTGCAGATTATCGACGAAGCTCGCTTCGCTCGCGCACACATTCCTATTAATCACGAACAGTTCGAGAATTTGTCCTCAATCCACAAAACCATATTCTCGCGACACTTTTCAGACAACCCTCAATTTGTATCACTAGTACCCAAGCAATTATAGACAAGATCATTCATTACCTCCACGCGCCGAGAAGAATGAGAAACTTCAATAACCCATAACATCATTCAAAAAAATTATTACCACTGTAGAAACAGATGCAGTTGCCTAGCAATCCTGACAATGACACCAAAGATACTACATCATGAGAACCAACAATCGATTATTGCAGTTGCTATAACATTGCAAAGATTAGAAATGGTAACAGGTAGATTATGCGCAATGAACGCGACTATAGGTTTAGAGCTAACATTTTATCACAATCAAAACTTTATAACAAGCATATATTTTCATCTTCTTACTAACGAAAAGTTATATAATTTAACCTCATGATTTGAATCGATTTCTTAGCTCTTAAGGTGTTCTCAGAATGCATTTTAGGAAACGAATTGAGTAAAGAATAGTTCTTTTTGATTCAAAGTAAAGGAAAAGATGGGTGCAATTTTTAAACGTAATGAGTCGGTAAAAATCTCTGTAAAGCGATTGACAGAGACAATATTGATCCTAAACTTGAATTGGATTTAATTTCAATTACCATTTTTTAAATTTATTATTATTATCTTGTATATTTTGGGTGTGAAACTCCCGCACCCATCTACCTTGCCGTTTGCGAATTTTAAATTAGATTACCCATAATGTGGGTCCCATACTGAACCACCATAATCAAGAAATGGTCTGACCTAAGTTTCATAACCCAATTCCCTCACTTCTCTGGTAGGGCCTACATCCAGTCATCACTCTCTCCTTTTCCTACTACCTGCCCAACGAATCCTGCGGAATTTCCAATTCCTTTACTTCTCTCGCGCATCCTCTCATCACTATATCTAGTAAATGAAGGATTTTGAAACCTTTTCCTACTACCTGTCCAATGTGTCCTGCCCAGTTGAGTTTGTCATCAAATGTTATGCCAAGATATTAACACTTGAACTTGGTAGCCAGTATCACAATGCCATGTATTACCCCACATTGCAGTCAGTTACACCCTAGTATGTATTACATTTCACGTTTATATACTTCTTGTTTTCGTGTAAAAGTGATGTTCGAATTTTGGACACCGTCATCGAATTCTGTTACTTATGTAATGGAAAGTGCGATACTGTAATTGCAATAATGGAAGCTTGTATGTCTAAAGTTATGATATTATTGTATAGTGGAGGTGAATTCATGTTATATATATATATATATATTCATTTATATATCTTGACCTGATATGTAATATAATGAGCCGAATTATGCCAAGACAAATTTCACTCTATAACTCACTTCAAACTCAAACGAAATTCCTCAAATTCTGTTGGGCGAACACTTAGAACAAAATATATGTACGTCATGTTATTATTTACGCGAGATAGAATTAAGCTTTTACTCTAAAAACGGAAATTCTCATAGACCAAAGACCATATCCAAAAGTAGGTTACATTTAGTCTTGTTAATGACAGCGTGTCATTCTTAAGTCTGTTTTGTATTAGTGACCTTATCAATTCGACATACTAAACCGAGACAATTCACTTTTACTTTTATTGAAGTGAAAACTTCTTTAGGCGCATTGGGAGATTTTTTCAATGGGTAAAATCTTATGAAATCGCGTACCAACATGCTAATGTTAGTATATCTGTTGTGGTCTGGTAGCTCAGTGGTTAAGGTGTCTGCGGAACGAAAGGTCCCCGCTTCGAATCCCTGTCTCGGCGGGGATTTTCATAGACCCTTAACCCGACCTTCACCTCTGGCACAGCTTGCTGTGTAATGTGAAGTACACCAGAACACTTCCGTGGTTCAGATTCCAAGTTAAACTGTAGGTCCCCTGTACCTGGTAGGACTACCGGGTTAGGTTAAGGCGGCTAAGACAGGGGCGGAATGAGCAGCCAATAGAAACCCTGTCACCAGGTCATTACGACCACACGGAATTTTTATTATTTAGTATATCTGTAGGTCGCCTGTACCTGGTAGCACTACCGGGTTAGGTTAAGGCGGCTAAGACAGGGACGGAATGCGCAGCCAATAGAAACCCTGTCACCAGGTCATTACAACCACACGGAATTATTATTATTTAGTATATCTGTAGGTCCCCTGTACCTGGTAGCACTACCGGGTTAGGTTAAGGCGGCTGAGACAGGGGCGGAATGCGCAGCCAATAGAAACCCTGTCACCAGTTCATTACGACCACACGGAATTATTATTATTTAGTATATCTGTAGGTACCCTGTACCTGTAGCACTACCGGGTTAGGTTAAGGCGGCTAAGACAGGGGCGGAATGCACAGCCATTAGAAACCCTGTCACCAGGTCATTACGACCACACGGAATTATTATTATTTAGTATATCTGTAGGTCCCCTGTACCTGGTAGCACTACCGGGTTAGGGTAAGCGGCTAAGACAAGGGCGGAATGCACAGCCAATAGAAACCCGGTCACCAGGTCATTACGACCACACGGAATTATTATTATTTGGTATATCTGTAGGTCCCCTGTACCTGGTAGCACTACCGGGTTAGGGTAAGCGGCTAAGACAAGGGCGGAATGCACAGCCAATAGAAACCCTGTCACCAGGTCATTACGACCACACGGAATTATTATTATTTAGTATATCTGTAGGTCCCCTGTACCTGGTAGCACTACTGGGTTAGGTTAAGGCGGCTAAGACAGGGACGGAATGCGCAGCCAATAGAAACCCTGTCACCAGGTCATTACGACCACACGGAATTATTATTATTTAGTATATCTGTAGGTCCCCTGTACCTGGTAGCACTACTGGGTTAGGTTAAGGCGGCTAAGACAGGGACGGAATGCGCAGCCAATAGAAACCCTGTCACCAGGTCATTACGACCACAGGGAATTATTATTATTTAGTATATCTGTAGGTCCCCTGTACCTGGTAGCACTACCGGGTTAGGGTAAGCGGCTAAGACAAGGGCGGAATGCACAGCCAATAGAAACCCTGTCACCAGGTCGTTACGACCACACGGAATTATTATTATTTAGTATATCTGTAGATATAAGTATGACGTGTTGCGTATATGATATTAATACTTTTAAGTTTTCACTTCTCTTGGCAGACCGCAATGACTGCCACATTTATTTATTTTAATTTTAAGAATATTAATTTTTTTTAACTGTTGGCTACAGTTAAGTGTTTAGATTTTAGTGTGTCCTTTGTACACTACAACAATGTATGTTGCGATTGAAGTTAGTTGAAGCCCAGGACATATATGTTTTCTCGGAACTTGCTACCTAGACTATTACAGATCCACAAGCACAATGTAACCCACGACAATATTCCGTGAAAATAGAACTGGATAACCAAAATACTTAAATGATACGAGCTTCCAGGAAACATTCTGTTTCCCGAGTTTGAACGTTGGTTTGCCAACGTTTCCATTCTAAGTAAATTGTTCTAAACGATGAGTAGTTGATAAACGTTGACTGATGTTGTTGCGATGCAATTTTCGGGAAGAATTTGTCCGAGAGATGTTTTCAGAGGTTCGAAATTGTTGTTCAGGAGACCAAAACTTCTTAACCCTTAAAATAGAAATAAATTATACGGTTATGAGTGTACTGTTATGTTTGAGTTAAAAATACATTTTCCCCAATCCCCATTATTTTAATTTGTGCTTTTTTGATGAGTTTTTCTTGCTTTAATACTAGCTGGACAGCTATCAGATAAAATTACTCATCAGCAAAGAAGCAAAGTTTTTCAATAAATATTTACAAGTCAATATGCAACGATATAATGGTTTATATCGACCAAAGGATTACTTTTATATAACTCGGGTATAGCTCAGGAACGACGCAATTTTTTAAATTATTATTATCTTTTACTGTAGCCGAAGACATTTTTTTCAGCACTTCATTTCAGCCAAATATAAAATACTAATTATGATTTTCAACTGGCGACGTTCCTTAAAACCGTTTAAAACTATATATTAGATTATGAAGGTCGACTATATTACAGAGATCTTTCATTCCATTCAGAACGTAGCACTGAAATTTATATCCAAATAGTTTTCCTGGTTCATCGTTTTGGGGATGGAAAGGACTCCGAAAAAATCCTAACCGACTTTGGAGATGCTTAACAAATAGCCGCTATATAACAAAAAAAATTACTACTAGCTAGGAAAAAAAATAGATTCTGACATACGGATGAAAATTACTTACAGACCAATGACTGCGAAACAGTATCCAAAAACTTACCTGAAACAAAAGAAAGAAACATTTTAATATTTGTACACACTAAGTCAAACAGGAAGTAGAAGATAAAAAACTCATTTCTATTTTTTTTAACGTGGCTTATCGTAATAGAGTGGGAGGCAAGGAACAGGTAGGAATTCGGTCATGGCCCTTTGAAGGAACCATCCCGCCAATCACCTGGAGTGATTTCAGAAAATAACGGAAAACCCAAATCTGGATACCCGGACGGTGATTCGAACCCGCGTCCTCCCGCTCACCCACCTCGGCTCCGTGAATTAATGGAACGTCAATTATTTACGGACACATACGAAACGCGTAAACTTTAACAACTGATTTCATACGATATTGTTTTATTATTATTCTTATTATTTTCTGGATGCTTTCAAACCCTTTTATATAAGGCATCAATTATTTATGGCAATTAGATATGTCCTCAGATTTCTCAAACTTTTAAAATTCAAATCATCAGATAAACTCTAAACACGGGTAATCTACGATAACAGTGGCGCCGTAATTTGATGATGAATTCTTATGTAACTCGACGAGACAAATTGAAAGTAAAGAATAAATATTTTTTGTATTTCGCTTAGTTCTCGAGATATTGTACCTCAAATTTGACGTGGTTAGGTTAAAATTCGGCCTGGACCGGAAGAAAAATTTCGCCATAGCCAAATTTGATGAGGAATTCGTCTGTAACTCGACGAGACAAAGTTTTGATATCTCGCTTAGTTCTCGAGATATTGTATCTCAAAAGTGAGGAGGCTGAGATACGGCGTGGACCAGAAAAAATAATTCACCAAAACTACTATATCTACACTACAGGTGTTTTATTTTCTTCCTGATGGTTGTTGTTGGGTTGAAATACGGCCTGGACCAGAAGAAACGTCACCAAAATTACGAGGAACTATACCTATCTATGCTATAACTGATTTTTAACATGATATATCTCGAAAACCAAGCGAAATATCAAAAAATATATATATGTATTTTCATTATTTTCGTTTTGTTTCGTTGAATTCTATAAGAATTCATCATCAGATTGTGGCGCCACGGTAATGAGAGAACTGCGCTAAACACGATATAGTACAGGTTTTGTAGTAAGCGAGCTAATGTTGGTAGGCCTGGAAAAGTTTCATGGAAAGCTCGCTTCTGAAATAGCAAACCGTATGTATTCGTTACTGAGTAACGGGTTCGTCGCCAGACTCGAAGTACCGAATCGTTACTCACAAATTCGTTTCGTTACTCGCATTTGCCATAAAGATGTCACGTCATGCGGGAGTTGAACGGTGCGCCCAGCGATTGAATGAGCAGCTGTTTGTTTTGAAATTAGTTGACTTAAGTGTGCTGCGATAGTGATATTAGGTATTATTCTGAAGTATGTAATATTCAGTACAGTAAATTAAATATACGAACAATTTACCTAAATTTAATTCACTCGATGAACAATTTACTTGAACTTTACAAAGTACTAACGAAGTCATTAATGCGATGCTTCGTGCTAGAGCTCAATTCTATCAGAAGTAATGTGACAGAGCAATCAGTGGATTTTAATCCAGGATCCATGTGACCAATGCGGTACTGGCTTTGATGTTGAATGTAGGGATTGCAATCCAGCAAAGCGGGATCCCGCATCAGTAGACAGTCTGGCGGATCCCCCACAAAATTAAGCGGATCCGCAAAATCCGGCGGAAACGCGTGTCAGTGCGTGACTCGCTGCCCCACTCGGTCTCTGTCGGATGTATTGCACTGTTTGCTGTACCAGAGCAGTTGGCATTTGACTCGTGTGAACAAACGTTTGTTTTTGTCAACCTTCGTCATTCGTAAGTAAATAGATACGTTTATGTATTCATTTTCGAGTACACATTTCTGTAATTTGAGTTATTTTGCGTATTTAGTACGATTTTCTAATTATTTAATTGTTTTTTATGTGTCGCAAACGTTATCTGACCTACACAGTTACAGCTTTTTATTCACGGTTTCATTATTCCCATTTTCTGTATTTGCATATAAAGTTATTGTGACAATTTCCTTATTTGCAGATGAAAATTTGATTATTAGTTGATAGAAAACTAGTATTATCGTAATTTTAAATATCGCATACCTATTTATTTAGCAGCTATCAAAAGGCAATTGTATATCCTTTGACTTATTGTTTTGGTCGCTGCCTCAATGCGTTTCTTTGACGAAAGCCGTCTGCTTACATGTGCCGCTCAGGCTATCGATTAATCCCTCTTCTCCTTGTTATTATTTCGACTAAAGGCAAAAAAGTTATAATGAAGTATTCACGGGTGTATCGACGAATTGTGTTGTAGGAACACCATACTTCGACGGCTGCCTCCGCCGTCTCCCTCACGTGTTTTTACAATGAAATCCAGAGATACAACCTATGAGGACTTCACTGCAATCATTCGCCGAGAAAATCTCCTTTCTTACTAAAAAATAATAATTTCCACTCTAAAAACGTCGTTACGCCACATAAGTAAAACTGAAATACTTGACAGTTTAAGTGTTGGTGAGTAGTTTCTTTTAATAACATTGAATCAACTGTAAGATCAATCAAAGAATCAGGAGATATAATAATGAATCGCTCAAAAACAATTTTTGTAAAAAAAAAAAAAGGCCAAGTCTCGTGCTTGTGTAGTGGCAAAAAGTTATGAGATCTTGTTCTGAGCCAATTCCACACATTAGAGAGTATATTCACTTCACTTTGTGAAATGCAATGCTTTCTCTCGATGTTATGGAACGTTTATTTAGATTTTTTTTTTTAAAACTCTGGTAACTTAGTCATTGAGAAAACCATGTTTTTTAAACTTATGTGATGTATTGTAAGTCACATAATGAGCTAAGACTGAATATTTTTTTATTATTTATTTATTTGGCTTAGATTAAAAAACAAAAATGTAAAACCTCGAAATGTACTTAAAAGTTTTAGCATGTTAACTGTTAATTTTTAACATTTAACATTAAAATTTATTTATTAATTTAATTATTATTTAATTTATTAACGTTTTAAGTAACTATGTTTTGAATATATGCGTTAAAAAACTGTTTGCGCCAATCCCGCACTGCGAGATCGCAATCCTTAGTTGAATCCTTGTTGTAACCGCGACGTAACAACAATTACGAATGTAATCACAAAAAGATGAATTTACAAAAACAAATGAAAACAGTAAAGGAAGACAGTGGTGAAACCACCTATTTAAAAACGAAAAATTTGATTAGAATGTAATATTATAATATTTGTTGAATACATATCCCATTATCATATTATGCTTGTATGCAGGGTTTTGTGTAGGCTACTTTATAAAAATAAGTCATTAGTTATTGTCACTAATGTCAGTCAGGTGAAAGGTCAGGTTCTTTTTTTGTATGCAAACAGGTGTTTGTTTTGAAATCAGATTATTCTTTCGTATATAAAATTCGTTATAGTAAATCAGCTGTACACTTTTCCGTAAGATCCATGTGCTAATTACTTTAAGTTTTATCCAAACGAACAACTTGCCTAAACTTATTTTACTAAATAAACAATTTACTTACTTTACCAAGTACGAACGAAGTTGTCCCGTATGCGATGCGATGATTCGTGCAAGTGTTCGATTGTACCGAAAGTAACGATTCGAAAGTAACGAGTAACGATTCGAAAGTACGGGTACTGATTGGTTTAGAAACGAATACATACGGGTACAGAATTTCTCGTTACTTTTACAGCTCTATTCTGAAATCTTAATTCCAGTTTCAACTTTTTGCACGAGAACTCCTGTTATACGATAAAGAGAAATTTCATAGCCAACAATACTACCCGGCCATAATAACTCTGCCGTTAACGTCACAAAAATCTAAGGTGACTGTTCGCATATAGACATTATTAACCATACAGTATTAACTTATAATATAGTCAAAAAATAAGGTAAAACACAAAATTTGCAGTTTCCAGTGTACTACAGTACCTAAAAAATAGTTTCTTCCCCCCCCCCCAGGTTGTGTGTATGTCGTTCTCTAAGCAATATATCTGGTCTCAAATTCGAGAAGACGCGCTTTTGAATCCCAGTTTGGGAATCCTGAATTGGGTTTTCCATGATTTTCCCAATCATTCCAGGAGAATGCCGGGATGCTTCCTTCAAAAGGCCATGGCCGAATTTCTTCCCGTTCCTTCTCCCCAGTCATTTCCCGCCCTTAAGCCATAAGCAAATAAAGCACTGACTTCCAGTGGATCTTCCCATGTTGGAATAAAGCTCCTGAAATGTTCCCTGTAAAGAGACAGCTGTTAAGATTTCTAAAATTCGCGATCGCGTATTAACCCAAAAAATGAGAGGATATACACTGATCTGCCAAAACATTATGCCACCTGCTTGTTAGTGTGTTGGTCCATCTTTGGAGCGCAATACAGCAGTGATTCGGCGAGGCATGGATTCTACAAGTCCTTGTTAGGTTTCCGGAGTTGTCTGGCACCAGATGTCTACGCACAGATCACGCAATTCCCTTAAATTACGGGCCGGTGGTTTGTGGGCGCGGCGGCTGGGAACGAGCATCTCGGAAACGGCGAGGCTGGTCGGCTGTTCGCGTGCTACTGTAGTGAGCATCTACGCAGAGTGGTTGAAGGACGGTGTCACTTCGACTGGGCGACAATGGTGCGGGCCCCCTCTTTGTGGAGCGGGCCAAATGTTTGTGGTGCGGGAGCCCCTCTTAGTGGTCTGGTTACCCCTCTTTGTGGTGCGGGCCTCCCCCCCCTTTGTGATGCCCGCCACCCTCTTTGCAGTGCAGGACCCCTCTTTGTGATGGGGGCCCCCTTCTGTTATGCGGGTTCCCCTCTTTGTGGTGAGGGATCCCCTCGTTGTGGTGCGGGGCCCCCTCTTTGTGGTGCGGGGCCCCCTCTTAATTGTACGGGTCCCCTCTTTGTGTTGCGGGGCCCCCCTTTGTGGTGCGGGCGTCTAGGCTACAGCCTAGATAGACAATGCTTAAATGCGGCCATGTTTACATAAATGCATATTTTTTCCAGCTCATCGTCAAATAAAGCTGATCCCCCCCCCCCCAAAAAAAAAGAAGAAAAAAAAAGAAGCGGTATATGGAATCGAGCTTCCGTTGTCCCGAATGCGAGGCTGCTCAGTTTGCTACTAAAAAACTGGGAAAATTTACAAATATAAACGAAACTAATAAAACCCCGGAAGAAATGTATAAAATTTAATAAAACTTTAGAGACAAGAAACTTTGAAGAAGAAAAAAGATTTTTGCCGCCGCCGAAAAATGTAATTTAACGATAGAAAATTGTGAATTATTATTAGTTATTAACGTCAAAACTGTAAATTCTAAAATTTTTGTTTGTGTACACAAAACGCAAAAAAATAACTAACCGGTTTGAATAATACTTTCAAAATGTGTCTAATTTTTAAAACAAAAGATACTTTTTATACATAGAAATAAGTTTCTGGGTATTAATGAAAGTACATTCGTAATACAGAAATTGTCATAAAATTTGTAGTACATAAAAAGTGTTTTTTTTTTTTTTTTTTAATCTTTGTTTAGTTACGTATAACAACTTTTTCTATAGTATACAATAAACTGTAATCGGAAGAAATATTATTCCAGCACTCAGAAAGCGTCGTTCATAAGTTTCAGAACGCCGAAAGTTGGTCATCACTGCAAATAAATCAATATTTTGTCTCCAAATTGATCACTGCTGCCAAAAATGTTTTCAAAATAGTTCAGGAAACCTTCGACTTAATCTGCAGCATTTTCGTCTGAAGTAAATGCTAAATGGATGTTTATATCTGGAATAACTGTCTCTATTTGGAGTTACACCGTAGCCGACACGGCAAACGCACTTCTACCATGAGTCGAAGCAAAACAACGGTGATAAAAGCAAACTGAAGATTTCACGTAATGGACTCAAAGCTGCAGATATAGGAAGAGGGATGAAAATTATAAAAATAATTATCTAACCGTCCCATTGTCGTCTTTTATTATTCAGCTCAATACGATCGGCAGACATGTCCATTTAACATCGTTAGCTAGGAACGTATATCACCTGGTTTCCGGTTGCATTCCAAGGACTCTTTCCACATCCGGCACACGCCAAATGGCTGTGGCGGACCGCTGCGCCATCTACCAGCTAAGCTGCTGAACTACAGCCGCAACAGTTCCCACGTTAGCCACGGGATGGCAGCAGCGTTCGGATCCAATGCCTAGCCCATGACTGCTTTATCAACAGCGAATTCGTTTATCGATTTACAATCTTTTTCCATTGCCGGCAACTGCACTGTTCGAAATAAGCAGTTATTTGTACAAGTTATAAGATTTTCGAAACACATAGTGCAAAAGTAAAACCACTGCTTTACTTGTAGACCGAATAGGTTGTACAAAAACGAGATATATATACATTAATTATCATTTTAAAATTATGTAATTTATAAACCAGATTACGGGGTTTAATAGGAAAAGTTTACTAACCAGAAATTTACTGAAAAATTAGATAAAAAAATATACTAAAATAATTTTCGCAGGGCGAATCAAAATGTGCGAAGAAAAAGGAAATTAAAAAAATTGTGTTGAACGGGAAAATATGCAGCTAAATGAAAATCTTAGCGTTAAGTCAGAATAATTACAGAAAATCTAACGCCATTGCATTTGCTTGTGAAATTTTCACAGCATTTTAATAAAATACCCGTTTGATACAAAAATTGTCGGTAAGTATGAAGGCATTTGTGGTAAAAGATATCGGAATGTATTTGTAGCAAAACTGGAGCGAAAGTAGTAAATTTTTATCAAGCACTATTATCATTCCCAAACTAAAATTCGTAAAATAGAAAGTTGAGTAGAGAAACTGTTACCGAAGAAAATATTCTATCCCCATTACACCAGACAAAAAGAAAAAAAAAAATTATTTTAGTTAAAATGTAAAAAAATCCAAGCCGACAAACACCATATACGAGATAGCCAGGACAAGACCTGATTGTCCTAAATATTTGTAAGTCAATTTAATTTTGCAGTGTTGGCAGTACTGTGAAACAATATAAAAATCTCTATTAGGCTGCAACTGTACGATTAGAAATATCAAACTACACCAATGATCGCCTATTAAAATTAATAGTCGCAACCTTACTGAACAGGTTTGGTTCAGTCACATTTGATCTGCCTCAGGTTTCATAGTTTCCAGCAATATGTGCCGCCATGATTAATTTCCCCAGTGCAACGTAAAACATATACAGCGGAGATGTTTAATCTAGAACAGCGGGAAACAATCTGGTGATTATGAATCGTGCATAATCACCTTTCACACCCTGCTGAACAAGTATCCGATATTAAAAAAATTGCCACCAAAGGGGCTCGAATTCGACACTCCTGAGTCGAACGCCTGCGCATTTACTACCACACAAAATTAAGAGCAGCGAAAACTAAAACATGTGATAAAATATTTAGGTGAAAATTTTCAGGAATATCTATAGCAAATAAAGATATATAAGAAAATCTAAACTGCGGTTTGTAACGGTACAGGCATATTTTCGGCTTATCCAAAATAACATTGAAATCATTTTAACAATAACTAGCTGGTGATTCAAACACTAAATATGTTAAATAAATTATTTATATTTGTTATTAGCTGAAAAAGCTCATTCAAGAACATTTTAGTACATTAGAAAACGTTTCAGTTCATTCTAGAAGATTCCAAAGATTTTTAGAACACTTTGGTCAAAATATGAACAGGTGCTAGGTCGATCACTTAGAAACACCAGATCTCCCACGACCCCATAGCTACCGACATGCAACCACCATAGTGCACGATGGGAGACTAGAGGCTAATACCATACACAAACACCAGTGTTTTGCACTAGGTAGTTATGGCTGCAAAGTGAAATGTAGCGCCACACAAGTCTATTTTTATGTATTACATACGAACACATACTTATATAATGAGTTCCCGACGATGTTCGGTATGTTTTCGGTTGATCTCCACATACAATAAATACTGAAATTCATATCACAGGTCAGTTTTCTGCACTTATGAAACAAATTTCATGTCAATCGCTCCATTGCTATAAGTACTTGGACGACTAACCCCCGTCGTATCAGAAAATCTATACGGTTGAGAGTGATTTTTTTCCCTGTAATATTTTTAGCCACCCTATCGGAAATATGGCTACCAAGGTTCATCAAATAACCACAGCGATTCCTGCAGAAAATTAAACAGTGAATTTTTTCAGGAAATATGGAAATCGTTCAACAATAAATTATGAAAATACCGGAAATTCCAACACTAAAGGTGTTAAAAAGTTTACGTTCAAACCCATCAGATACGTATTACTTACTATTAACAGCGAATTTAATTTCTCTTCCAAACATCAGATATTGAAGATGTGCAGCCTGAGATCATAGATTCAAGAAGCAAAGAAGCTCTAGGAAGTTTTTTTCCATTATATTATAAAAAAATTTCCTCTTTACGTAATTTCGCATTCAATGCGGCCATCTATTCGGTTTCGTTACATGCGAGAAGTATGATGTATGCATCTAGTTGGTATTTCATCTTTGGTGTTTCAAGCTATAGCTTCAGATTTTATTCTGGCCTCGCATTCGGGAGGACGGCGGTTCGAATCCTCGTCCGGGCATCCAGATTTGGGTTTTCCATGGTTTCCTAAATCACTCCAGGCAAATGTCGGGATTCTTCCATCATAAGGCCGTGGCCGAATTCCTTCCCATTCCTTGCCCCCCATCCTTTCCCGTCTCTAAAGACCTCGCTGTTAGAGAGACGTTAAACAGATAAAATAATAATATTAATAAAAAAAACTACAGATTTTTACTTACTGCTATGGCGTTAGGTTACGTTGAAGCATAAGACATATCAAACGATTCAATTCAGATTCTAATCTTTAAAATAGTGAAAACCCCATCGAAATCTGTGAACCAATACACGAGGGTTTCGTTTTATAGATCACGAGACGAGATATAAGTAGCATAAGGCCTTAATTTGATTAGGGTTTTACGCCTTGCCGATATTTTTAGAGGCGGAAGAGAACGGGAAGGAATTCAGCCATGGTCTTTTAAAAAACCTCCCAGGTATTTGCTTGGAAATATTTCGCGAAATCACGGAAATCTTGATTCCTGGATGGGGATTCGAACCTGCGTCCTCCCGGATGCGAGGCCAGAGCGTTACCGCGCACCCACCGCGATAGATAAAATTAATTGACTAATAATAGGCAAGAGAGGCGAATAAAAGGCTCTAGAGCTTGGTTCTACAACACGAAAGTTGTAAGTTCTGCGAATTTCTCGGAATGCAATCGCCCAATTATCTCTTCTGGCCGGAAACACTTTAACTGTTCTCTGTGACGTGTCTATTGCCGGGAAATGACTACGGGGTGACTCAACGGTGCTTTTCCAACTAGCCTGGACTCTGTCGCAACAAGCCAACACTAGAAAGTCGCACGGATCCTGGGTGACCAATCTTCCCTCGGCAGTTTTCGACTTCTCTTCAGTATTCAAGATTTTGAGTAAAGTTTGATTAAAGTTAAACGTTTTTCTTGAAGGTTTTTAAAGTGCACAGTTTGTTGCTCTAACCAAAGAGAAACTTATCTGACATCAGTAGGGTTACTGGTACCTGAATCCTACGAGACGAGGTTAGAGTCGTTTCCGAGATGACAAATCCAACAATCGCTCCCTTTTTTTTGTAAAATCATGTTACAAACTTGTAAATCAGAACGTTATCTCCGTATGAAATTTCATCAAAATCACTGAAGCTATTTCCGAGATCGTCTGGTTTACCACCTCGTAAATTGCTTTTAAAGAAAGATGCTATTATCACGTTAAATACAAATCTTAATGCCAATCAGGGATTAATTAATGCTGCAAGATTAGCGGTAATTCGCTTAGACGAGCACATCATCAGTACTAAATTCATTCACTCTGATAAAACTATGGACATACCTCGCATTAACCTCACACTACAAACCGCGCCTTTCCCAATGATAAGAAAACAATTCCCAATGGAAGTAAAATTCCCTATGAACATTAATAAAGCCGAGGTCAGACGCTTCAAAACGTAGGATTGTATTTTTTTTTTTTAACTGCTTTACGTCTCTCAACAGCGAGGTCTTTAGAGACGGGCAAGGAATGGGGGGCAAGGAATGGGAAGGAATTCGGCCATGGCCTTTTTAAGGAAACATCCCGGCATTTGCCTGGAGTGATTTGGGAAACCATGGAAAACCCAAATCTGGATGCCCGGACGGGGATTCGAACCGCCGTCCTCCCGAATGCGAGGCCAGAACGCTATCCGTTACACAACCACGCTCGGTCGAATCTGTGGATTCTTTAATATTAATTTATGTGTTAAAGACACATACGGTCAAATAGTCAACGAGATCACATTATAACTGCTAATTTTGTTTTCAAAGAAGTTTTTTGAAGTGGCTGGAGAACAAAAAGGTACGGCCAAACTTTCAGGAAACATTCCTCACACACAAACAAAGAAAATATGTTATGTGGACATGTGTCCGGAAACGCTTACTTTCCATGTTAGAGCTCATTTTATTACTTCTCTTCAAATCACATTAAACATGGAATGGAAACACACAGCAACAGAACGTACCAGCGTGAGTTCAAACACTTTGTTACAGGAAATGTTCAAAATGTCCTCCGTTAGCGAGGATACATGCATCCACCCTCCGTCGCATGGAATCCCTGATGCGCTGATGCAGCCCTGGAGAATGGCGTATTGTATCACAGCCGTCCACAATATGAGCTCTAACATGGAAAGTATGCGTTTCCGGACACATGTCCACATAACATATTTTCTTTGTTTGTGTGTGAGGGATGTTTCCTGAAAATTTGGCCGTACCTTTTTGTAACACCCTGTATATCACGTGACAGCAAAACAGCGACCAGAGATACCATTAGAAGAAATTCGTGGTTATCTCCACAATTTAATAACTAAGCAACTGCTATCAAACTAATTGCAATAATACATTCATTAAGATTTATTTTCGTAGCGTTTCATAGTAAAAAAAATATTTTGATAAATTTTGCGGCTGAAAAAAACGTGTATCTGCTTTTCAGTAACATGTTACTAATAAAAGGAACTTTAAACAAAACTTTAAAAAATTAAATTACTCATGGATTCTGCTGTAACCACGAATGCCAATTGAGATTCCGACTTAGGATAACTTTTAATTTAATTAAAGCTTTCATTAATGCTGTGGAAGTTTATGCGCTATGTTCGCTGTAGGTGAGTTATTAGGTTATTTTAAGTGGACATCAGACCAAATATGTTACCGAATCAACTTTTCTGGCAATCCAATTCTTTGGAGTAGCTCAACTGTTTAATAATATGGAATGTGTATTATGTTCTCTGACCGTTACAGATACTATGACCAATGATTACATTACGAGTGTTTGTCCAGTCTCAATAAAAAACAACGTGATGCTTTCGAAGCAAATAGGATTTTTTTTTTTTAAATTCATTTTTAATTTTTTTAATTTTGGAGAGTAAACTTCAAGGGTCAAATACAAGTCAAGTTCGTATTTAAGCAAATTCGAGTGTATGACCTTTGAAACAATTATGCGATTGCGCTATCGTCCCTGTTCGTGTTTAATACCTACCTCTATTAATGCTTCTGAGTTCTTCAAGCTCAGAGATTTTATTCTCCCTGAAACACAGGTCAAGTTTATATTTGGGCAAATCAGGTTAACCTGTCATAATCTTTCATCCTAAAAACTGAAACTATTTTAGACCCGTGACCAAAGAAGTTTGAATATTATACACTAGAAGCAGCAACGGCGCTAGTGTTCCTTCGCAAATTGAACAATGCGCTCGCCGCCATATTGAGGGCAACCGGTAGCTTTCATGGAGGAAAGAAATATATGGAGGAGAAGTGACGTTAAATTGGTGAAGCAGGCTCGCGCATGCGCAGTGGCTGCAGCGGCGATATTGCGCTTCCAAACAATTGCGATGTTCCCAGTATATCCCGAAAACTAAGCAAGATATCGAAAAAATTTATTCTTTATTTTCGATTTGTCTCGTCGTGTTACATAAGAATCGATCATTAAATTTGACTTTTGCGAAATTTTTCTTCTCCATTTCAACTCAAGACACCTCACTTTTGATACAGTATATCTCTAGAACTAGGTGAGATATCGAAAAATTTTATTCTTTATTTTTGATTTGCCTCGTCTTTTTAAATAAGAATCCATCATCAAATTTGACTTTGACTAATTTTTTCTTCTGAATTTCAACCAAAACCATTTCACATTTGGGACGGAATATCTCGAAAACTAAGCAGAATATCAAAAAAAAATTATTCTTCATTTTTTACTTGTCATATCGAGTTACATAATAATCCATCACCAGATTGCGGCGTCACCTTTATCCTAGCGTCCCCTTGAGGTTTTTGTACATATTCCCCGTGTCTGTATGGAAGCGGCCATGCCCCCTCCACTCCGGCCATGCCCCCCACTCCTCCTCCACCCTGCTTCACTTCAATGCGTGGTGAAGGTCTCTTGCGTCGTCTCCATATATTTCCTTCCTCCATGGTAGCTTTCAGTGTTTACTTTTGTACAGTTGAGACGTATTGACATGATCGCGTGCTCGTATATTTTTGGTTTACAAGTGTTTTCTACCATGGATAAGTCTTGCGCTGCATATAACTACACCAACTGTGCTAAAAGATGCAAAAATTTGTCTTTTCACAAGTAACTAAGCATTTAAATAAGTTCGAATCTTCTACTATCTTAACTCCTGGATGTGATCTAACCTGCTGATCACATGTTTAATACTTTCTTTCGATACAGATTTCCGCTCCGATATTTGAATAAATTAAGGGAGAGGTTAGCTAACACACGCCGGATCCTGAAAATGATGTTATCCTACTTTCGAAGAAAATGATTGATATGTTTGTCAGGCTGAGTTTTATCATGCTGCAAAAATGCATAATAAAAATCAGAAAGTGTTAATCAGACAGAAATTAAACAAAACTGTGTTGTTTTATAATGAATAAAAGAAGTAGACAAGTTGATTTCTTGTATTTACTTCCCTAATATTCTCATATGAATGATATATTGTTATTAATTTCGTAATTTTATTGCCCAGATATTGCATTAAAGGTAGTATAAAATTAATGTAGACATTGGCACCTCGCTAGCTAAACTTTAGGTAGTCTCTGGAGTATACAAAAATAGGGGAAAAAATAGAATGGAAAGTGACTTTGACATACAAGGTTATAATTTAAAACCCGGGGGGTGCACTTGAATTCAAGTAGTATGTAATATGAAAAATGGACTTTAATATACCGTATTTTGTTGGCCTTGACAAAATTTGATTAGCAAGGAGTATAATGCTTAGATTTCCTGGACCCGTGTGCTGAGTTGCTAAGTCTTTACAAGTGAAAGATTTTGGTATTACAATGAACAAAAAAGATAAAAATATTCACAATAGAAAAGCTAAACGTTTCCTTCTTCGGTTGCCTTCATACTGAAAGAACTACTCGGTCGTATTCTTCATTTCAATATGATGAATGCCAGATTCTGTCTTTGAACTGATCAGAAAATGATTGCTCAACTTCAGAAGAAGCTCTGACTTCTTAAAATTGTGAACAGGTATTTCATCAGTTTTCCTTCATTACATTTATAAATACGTCACTATTATTGAAATGTTAACATCTTTCCGGATCAGTTAAATTAGCCTACTTGAAGAGCGAGAAAAAATTTAACATTGCTCAGAGTGAAGAAAATAAGTCCGAAAGTTAATTACAGTCAGCGGAAATTCTATAATTAACGCCATTCCATCTTCTTTGAGCAAGTGAAGACCCTTAACAGTATAAAATTTTCCATTCTACAGTGGTTTGTTATATGACTGTACGAGGGTTTCAAAGTTCCCGCAATCTCTTGCCCCTAACATGGCGGCGGCAGCCATCTTCAATTTGCTAAGAATTCTGGTCGCCTATCACATGCGATAGGAGGGGCCCGCCCGCGACAATATGCTAAAGACGGTCACGGGCTTACACAAGTTTAGCATAGTTAGCATTTATCTATGGTAATCTAAAATTCTATCTATCCCGAGACGTTAACAGTTTACTATTATTACCACGAATCAATGCAAATAATACAGGAAGCAAGAGCGAAATGAAATTTGGGTAACAGGTAGATATTCAGTTATCCTTGGCACAGTTAAGCAAAGACAATTTATGGGATGGAACGTTGCGATAGAATACATTCTTCTCGCCAAGATGTGTACTGTTATAGAAATTAACGGAGAACGTGTCGTTTCTTGGTGGCAGAAGTATAACGGGAAATTATGCAAGTCAACAAATATTTGCTTTGAAGCCTCAACACCCCATGACTTCTGGAAATGTAATCATTAAGATTTTACTATCGAAATTTTGCGTTAACGACTGTTTCGATGTTTCATTTTTTTTTTTAACTTATGGCTTTACGCCTCGTCGACGTCGAGGTCATTAGAGGCGGGAGGGGATTGGGGGACAAGGAGACGGAAGGAATTCGGCAATGGCCTTTTGAAGGAAGCATCCCGGCATTCGCCTGGAACGATTTGGGGAAACCATGGAAAACCCAAATCTGGATGCCCGAACGGGGATTCGAACTGGCGTCCTCCCGAATGCAAGGTCAGAACGTTAACCGTTCACCCATCACACTCGATACAAGATAATTTTTAAGTCATAATTATTTTTCAATGTTTTTCTCAGCTTCAATATCTTACTGTTATTAACTGAAAATCGCTTTATCGTTATATATAATTGCAATATTAGCATCAGCTAGTAGGTGACCTTAATGATCACGTTATCGACAAGCTGTAGGCAGCCTAACCCCACTATCCTAGTTAAATTCTAGTGGTTATAGTTTAAATTCTTTAACGGTTATGGTTTCATCAAATTGTTTTGGATTTATATACAAATAATAAAAGTGACATAAAAATAATAAACTGGACATTAATACATAGATCCGATGATTCCTCTCTCAACGGAGATGATCTTTCAATGATCTTTGATGTCCACGAGTCGTTAAATCTGGTCAAAATAATTAAACAAGATATAAAAGACACGAAACGGGCACATTCTGGAAGTGCTAGTTAAATGAAACAGTTTTACAAATAACAGAGGAGAGAGAAAAAAAAATACGAAAAAAAAAATCGGGAGATAACGAATGAAGACAGTAGATTTTCTAAGAATCGTTCATAAACATGAAACAGAAAAAATGTACAAAATGAACATTTCCTGTGTGAATGAGGTAATTTTTCCAAGAATGCTATATAGTAAAGATAGATTTATTTCAGAGGTATGAAATAAGCACATTATTGAAGATAACAGGTGAAGAAAGTAGGTTGTCGAAGAATCGGAACAAATGAAAATACTGTAAATAGCATGTGAACGAGGGGATTTTTCCAAAAAAAATCTTACAGAGAAGAAGGAAAGATAAAAATATATGAAAGAAGCACATTTTGAAGATAACGGGTGAAAGAAATTTATCGAAAAATTGTACAGAACCAGTGGATAGATAAAAAATACGAAATGATCATTTCGTGGAAATAAATTGTGATGGATATAACAGAGAAAAGAGAGAGATGACAGATACGAAATAAGCGCAACGTGAAGATAACAAGCGAAGAAAGCAGTTTGTCGTATTATCGTACAGAAACAAGGAACAGATAAAAAGTACAAAATGAAGATATCCTGGAAGTAAAATGCTACGAACGGAGTATTACAGAGCATCTTACAAAGAAAAGGGAGTGATAAAAGGTGGGCAATAAGATATTTCTGAATACAACAGATGAAGAAAGTAGTTTGTCGAAGAAACGAAACAGATTGATAATACGAATATTCTGGAAGGAACATGTGAAGAGAGTTTTTACAAGAATCTAACAGAGAAAGAGAAAGGAGACAAAAGGTACGAAACAAGCACATTCTGAAGATAAAAAGTGAATAAAGTAATTTGACGAAAATCCTACAAAAACAGGGAACGGATAAAAAGTAGGAAAAGAGTAGTTACTAGAAATTGTCGGGGGAAAAGGAGATATTGAAGAATTTTTCATAAGAGAAGAAGGACGTGATTGGTTAATTTCTTCATTGAAGAGACGGAAATAACGTAAGAAATGAGATATCTACAGTAGAATCTGCAGATACATTAGAACATGGGTTGTGAGGCAATGTTCGCATGAAGAGATTAAGGATTCTATTAAAATACACGGCAAACTTACGACAGATGATAATATATCTCAACGGGGACGAGAAAAAAAGTAACAAGGAAGAACTCTACCTTTTACTGAATCCGAAACAGAAGTTGACAATAGAAATGCGTCCTCAGCCTTCGATGTAAATTTCTTGCAAATTTTCACAAAATACTTGCAAACTTTTATTCGCACCGACCAATTTATCCGAGTTTTTAGTTAGCATACTTATAATGTTTCGGATGGAATTTTAAAAAATGGAAGCGGCTTAATAAATAGAATCAAAAAATGTAGTCCCCCCGCATGAAAAACATTCTGCAATTTGTTCTTTTCTTCCCGCGTATGAACGAACAAAGTTTTAAGTTTTTAACACTTCTGTTGCTAAATTACTTAAAAATTTGGTTTGTAACATACAACAATATGTCATATGCGTGATGAATCGATTTAAAGGGTAGTTACTGCCTCATTTCCATTTCCCGAAGAAACATGAAAATTCACAAACTTTGATTTGAACTGACAAATCATTTTTTTTTCGGATTCTTGTCTTGGTATTTTCAGTTTATAGACGGCAATTTTCAATGATTTTTCAGAAGATCGACTAATTTGTTTGAGAAAATTTTATTTTTCATCTTTCCTAATGAGAAACATCTGCATTTTCTTTCATCGTGAAACAACGGTGGATGACTTTTTTTTCTGCATGAAACAACGAAATTAAAAGTTCAAACCCCGACCATTGAAGGTCTACTTTCTAAATACTTTCTACAAAAAAGACTAAATATAATATATCTAAAGCCCGCCCCGTTGTGGCACCGTGATGGTCTCTGTCATGGCCTTTTGAAGGAACCATTCGTAGGAGCAACGTAAAAGAATCTCGTCGGTTAAAAGTTCTCGTAATTAACTGTAGAAGCGTTTTGTAACAAACAACCGGAACTTGAAAGCGTTATTTGTAGTACAGAAGCGGATATCGTTATCGGTACAGAAAGTTGGTTGAAACCGGAAATAAGTTCCGCCGAAACTTTTAAAGATAGCATGAACGTTTTTCGTAAAGACAGATTACATTCTCATGGAGGTGGGGTATTTATAGCTGTGAGTAAATTTCTCCCATGTAATGAAATAGACGTCGATACGAACTGTGAAATCATATGGATTAAACTCAACGTTGCTGGGTCAAAAACTCATCATAGGTGCCTTCTACCGTCCACCTGATTCGGAAATAGCTATCGTCGAGGAGTTAAGAAATAATGTAAATAGTATAGCTAGCCGTTTTAAAGATCATGCTATGATTCTAGGAGGCGACTTCAATCTGCCTTATACTGACTGGCGTAATTACGTTCACATCACAGGTAGCAGGGATAAGGCAGCTTCTGAAGTAATTCTCGATTTGTTGTCAGATAATCATCTCGAGCAGCTAGTTAATGAACCTACGCGGTGTCATAACGGTAGCGAAAACATTTTAGACTTGCTGGTTACCAACAGGCCAGAATTATTCACCGACATTTCAACGACCACAGGAATAAGCGATCACAAAGCGGTAATTGCGACTATCAAATTAATGACCGAGAGAAAAAGGAGAAAACGGCGGATTGTATACAAATTCAGTAAGGCCTCTAAGGAGTGTTTTAGAACCTACCTGAGGAATAATTGCCATAATATCAAGTCAACAAAGGACACCGTTGAAGAGATGTGGCATCGTTTTATACATATAGTCAGGGAAGGCATGGAAATACATATACCAAATCGTACAATAAAGGGAGAGGATGATCCACCGTGGTACACATGCGAAGTCAAAAGATTACTCAAAAAACAAAGAAAAATACACGCACGCTCAAGAAGGAAGGGGTGTCGCAGCGATTTAGAAACCTTAGCTGATTTAAGAGGACGTATTAAGAATGTAATGCGCGAGGCCTTTAACGATTTTCACTCCAACTATCTCTCTAAGAGTCTCACAGAAAACCCAAAGAAATTTTGGTCGTATGTACGAAAAGTTAATTGTACCAACCAGCAATATTCCAGCACTAATTCGTGAAGGTTCCGAGGTTAATGAAAGCCGCGATAAAGCTAACGTACTAAATACTGTATTCAAAAATTCATTTACAAATGAACATAAGGATAGTATTTCCGTTTTCCCACGCCGTGGCGAGTCGGTGATGGAATCATTACGAATAGATACTGCAGGTATCATTAAGCAATTAGAGCTCCTGAAGTGGGGGAAAGCACCGGGCCTGGATGGAATTCCAGTAAGAGTATTTTCAGAGTATGCTGCAGAAATCGGGCCATTTCTGTCAGATATATTCAGTAAATCATTAGAAGAGCGAAAAGTACCTTCAGACTGGAAAATCGCGCAAGTAACTCCGATTTTCAAAAAAGGTGATCGAAGTGATCCTGGGAACTATCGTCCCATATCTATAACATCTGTTTGTAGTAGAGTTATGGAGCATATTATATGCTCGAACATTATAAATTTTCTAGATTATAATAATTTGCTTACAACAAATCAACATGGATTTCGGAAGAAAAGATCATGTGAAACACAGCTGGCCCTATTTACACACGACGTAATGAAAGTTATCGATACAGGTTCACAAGTAGATGCAATTTTTTTAGATTTCCAGAAAGCCTTTGACTCTGTGCCACACAACCGCCTTTTAGCGAAGCTTCGAGCGTACGGTATATCGGATTAGCTTTGTGAATGGATAAAGGATTTTCTAACTGGTCGGTCGCAGTATGTTGTCGTTGAAGGAGAAAGTTCTTCTAATCTAGATGTTACATCGGGTGTACCTCAAGGAAGTGTAATAGGACCCACTTCTTTTCTTAATTTTTATAAACGATCTCGGAGACAAAGTGAAAAGCCTTTTTAGATTGTTTGCTGATGATGCGGTTATTTATAGGGAAGTAAGAACTTTGGCCAATTGCTTAGAAATTCAGCGCGATCTGGATGTTATTTTGGCTTGGTGCGCTGAGTGGCAACTTACTCTAAACTGTAAAAAAGTGCAAGACAATGAGCATAACTAACAAAAAGAATCCGATTGTTCAGAAATACGCTTTAAACAATACAGTTATTGATATGGTCGATTCTATTAAATATTTGGAAGTAACAGTACAAAGGAACATGAAATGGGACATACACATTAATTCTTTAGTAGGTAGAGCAAATTCTAGGCTTGCGATTCATAGGTAGAATCTTGAAAAATTGTAATGAACAAACAAAGGAGATAGCGTACAAATCTCTTGTGCGTCCACATTTGGATTATTGTTGTGCCATTTGGGACCCGTTTCGTAAGGGATTGATCGAAAGTATAGAGAAAGTACAGAGAAGAGCCGCTCGATTCGTGACCGCTTGCTACAGTCCTTATGAAAGCGTCACAGAACTGATTAGTAGACTAGGCTGGGAGTCTCTGGTAGATAGACGACACACGTTTCGTTTAAACTTATTGGAAAACATGCGTACTCCCAACTTTCACTCATGAGTGTAGTGAAATACTTCTTCCACCAACCTATTTGAGTCGGAAGGACAGGAAAGATAAAATTAGAGAAATAAGGTGCCGGACTGATTCTTATATGAATTCTTTTTTCCCTCGTATCATTAGGGATTGGAATGCACAGCAAAGAGATTAGCTTTGGTGCTGAGCACTCTCTGCCACCCACAATTTTGTGGAATTGCAGAGTATATATATATATATAGGTAGATATATAGATTTAAATTTCTTCTGCAATTATATGTTTTATAATGTATTGTGTTTTCATTAGGTTTGTTGAGTGGTTTAAGAGGTGCGTTTGATTATACGAGAAACGTCAGGATGTTCCACTTCTGATGCTGTGTTGTTGCAGCCGAGTTTGTAGTGCCACATAAAACTGGGGTTTCGTCTTGACAAAATATCTGTACAGTCAGTTTCACTGAAGATATGCAATACAACTCCGAGAGAAATTATAGACTTATACTGATTGTTAGAAAAAGGAAGAGAAGAACTAATTTTAGTACTGAAAGGCTGGAAATGCTAGGTTTATTAATTTTCAAAAGAACTGTTAAAATAAATTTATTTCGTCTTAAGTGACAGAGTTTCGTTTAACCGCACATTCTTCCTATGGCGTGGCTGTACCTACCATTTAACGTTGAATCCAAACCACGTATCATCCTGACGTATCTCATAAACCTCTCAAAAAACCTAATGAAATCATAATACATCATCAAACAGACAACTGTAGAAGAAATTTGCAGATAAAATAAATAACTCAAAACTAATCAGTTACGTGTCTCTTCGTAGTTTCAGTTCTTCATATGTGGAAAATTAAAATAATTATAATAATACTTATGGCTTCCTTGGCCGGCTGATATCCGAGTACGGGCACCTATTTTCCGCGTCTTTGGCGCTACGCTATTGAAGGATGTGAAATGTTGCCACCTGTCCTCGAAGCGTGTGAGTATTTTCTATATAAGGGAAGTGTATTTTTGTTTGTGTATAGTTTATGCGGTGGAGGTTGGGGACTGACCCAACATTCGGCTTGATGATTGCGAGAAACCGCAATCAGGACGGCCGGTATGCGACCTGAGCTCGCGGAACACGTCACTTTCTGTTAGCAGCAGAGTTTTCATAGTACAGTAATCAAATTACAGGGCGTACATCTATAGAGACGATTGCTGCACTTCAATACTGTTCGAAAAAACTCTACTATTTTCATTGACCTTAAAACATCCTAATTATTGTATTGAATTAATAAGTACATGGTGTCGATGTCATTAGCCACTGAGTGTTCGTATAGCGTCTACGAGATGTTGGCAGTTCGTCAGTCAGACGGTGCTACATGACGCGACAAAGCGCCCAGATTTACAAGTGCGGTGCGTGATTAAACATTTACCTGACCTGGGATTTCAATTGTTTCATTGCCCATCATAAATAGCTAGTGTTCGCTTTCCATTTGAGCACGTTTTTGAAACGACCGGTCAGCCGCCGTTAGCAAGAGGCGGGTGACCGAAAAATGTGCTAGGTACGATTTCCCAGTATTCTGGTGTGCTCGAAGAGAGGTGGAGAGGATGCAGCCACTGAAGCTGTTCGCCAGCAATATTATTAACTTTTGAGTGTTCTGTTTATATGTTGAACCTACCTGGTGCTTCTTTTTTTCCTGGGCAGAGCTTTGATTCACCGAGTGACATATGTCACATCGCAGTGCGAAGAGAACTGTTTTGTTGAGTGCAGAAGAAGGGATGGAGAAACATTCTCATCTATTGCAGCAGTGAGTAACCTTCACCGAGGACTAACCATTCAGTCTGGGCGACACACATCTTGACAGGAGAGCTCGTCGGCCGGGTACAATACAACAAAACGCATCCTGCTGCACCATTCTGTATTGGGGGATCTTCTGACCTCGCTATCTGCTGACAAAGGAAAAACTTTCTTCGTGATGGAAACTTATGCAATCAGTTTTACCCAGTAAACTATCACTTAGAAGTCTCAAATTGCTCCGAATGTTTAAATCAAAGACATTGGGAAAGGTGTAATTGTTAAAATATTAATAAAATACATTTCATGTTTGTGTAAATTTCACCATTCTGATTTTTTAATAAATTCATTTAAAGTGTTCACCATTTTTCATTGATCCTGTTAAGTTCAGTAATATATCATATGAGCTTATAACTCATAATCAATAATAATATTCAACACTGATATTTTTTATGATCACAACAGTACGATCAAGAAGTAGCTTTCCTCAACAGGAAACACTTCAATATAATTATACGAAATCTTACACTTTTTACTGAATGAAATTTTCACGTCAGCAGAATTAAAATTTTGTCTAACTATTCGACAGTTCTTTAATTGCATAAATTTATGTAGTATATATACATGCCTCGAAAGTAATGGTATACTTTCCGCTACTATTGTTACGGAACAATAGTAGGCATAGCCTAACCCTTCTGAAGTTTTTGAAGCATCAGTATAGATCGGCTAGAAATTGGGCCGCACATATCTGACGTAGTTCTTTATGTAGTTGTTTTTTCCCTAAGTTCCGATTCTTGGCTAATGATATGCAGATGGTTTAAAAATATTCATTTCGTTTTGACAATTCTATGTCATTAGTTCACTTTATAATGGAAACATTGTTATCAATTGCTTATAATATTTGAGTATCAGAGGTTTTTTTTATTTTTGTTTCTTTGTGGGTTATTAATATTTATTAAAATGTTTAGCTTGTTTAGAATTATATGGAAATCACTGCTGTCGTATATAAAAAAGGGTTAATTTTTGCTTATAGTCCTTTCTAACGTGGAGAGGCGCCTCTTTCACCTTCATCATAAATGATTAAGTTAGGATGTGATCAACACAATACACTTTTACATCCTCGATGCTCACGATAGGGTTACCCATAAGAAAATTATAACAATTCCCGCGTTAGAAACTCAACGGCTTCGCTCATAATACATTATATCATGTTTAAAGGCTAAATGCCCAATACTCATAGACTGAAACAATATGGTTTTAGGATAGTGCCACATTGTCATTGTTTTGATCTGTTTTTAATTTTCTACCCGTCCCCAGTTAGGGTAACGGGCTGATATACACCCAAAATTTTAAGTCAACCCCGTCAAAATCTGTTTGGTAGTTTTTGTATTATGCAAAGTTATAGGTAATATGTTATTCAGAACAGATTTTAATTTCCCGCTCCGGTTCCAGGGGACGCTGCACGATGAGAAATTTCAGATTTTAAGTCAGAATCAAAGGTCCCATGATGTGATAATCCCATCGAGTTGTGCCAAGTTATAGGTAAACTCGTTTGACGTTCAAAACAAATTTTGATTTCCTGCTCCGGCGTTAGGTGAAGTAGCATGGTAAGACATGCTTCAGATTTTAAAATCTGAAACCTAGCTTTCAAACTAGAAAAACTTCTTCAAAATAAATTCAGTAATCATTTCATGACGACCGAACATAAAGACATAAATTTTGAAAACAATTATCTCATCTTCACCGACTTTTAAGCAATTGAAGAATTGACTGCATTATTTTTTTTTTCAATACCATATTTAAAACCAGTAATGGGTTACTAACAATATACTGTAGGTGGTGTGTGGGTCATATTTCAAGATATGCGGGATTGGGTAATTTGTTAAATTATTATCTGTTACCCATGGTTATTTATTCCAATCTCTGACTTCCTTGCCCGGAAATAAGATTTTCCCATTCCCTTATTCTGAAATCGAGGGCCAGTTAGTGGTAAAGATCATCATTTCCATTCCATGTATTACTCTTAATATTTCCACCAATATCTTTCCATACCTCGTAACCAATATACGCCTTGCATGATCCTGTTTTACAATTAATTCATTTCTACTCCTTTTTTCAAATCATCCTTGTAACAGCACCAAGCAAAACCCACTTAACCGATTTGAAAAAGGTTGTTCACAGTTTCATAGCTTATAGTCCAGCTCAGTGATTTCCACTTAGTGGTACTCCTTCCCTCAGGGAGGCGTGAAATCTCTTGGTTAAGGTAATCACTAAGATAACTGACAAAAAAAAAAAAAAACAACTTCGCAAACATTACTATTGGCAATATATTTTTTAAGTCAAGTTGTGTTTGTGTGTGTGTGAATCGTATTACTGTAATGCTGTGGGTGTGGGAAACACTCAACTGAGATGAACAAATATTTAATTATCATTTCTGCTGTAAGGAGCATGCGAGTTTGAGTATTTCTTGAAGTGGTACTTGGGTAAAACTAAATAGGAACCAGTGGTCTAGCTTAAAAACTGCGGTATATCTTATTGCTCTATATGACCAGGCTACGCGACAAGAAATGATAATCTGTTTGTAATCAGCAGAGATAGTGTCAAGATCGCACTGCATCCAAAATAATTGAACTGATTACAAGCCCTCGCCTTAAAACCTAAGGTAATGATTATTAAATAACCACATTTTACACAGAACTCGTGTCAGATCCATAACACATTTCTTAAAATACATTTATTTTATGCCAATAAGACCTATCGTAATATCCACTCTTAAAGCATAAATAAAAATGTTGATGACCGACCATCTATTCCTAATCAGTTATTGTTACTTCGGTGTAAAAAGTTCGAAAATAATCAGAAAAAAAAATCATGATAATTAGATAGCCTTTCACTGATTGTTACATCACGGCAACAATCATTTGTGAAATACACTTTGCATAGATTCCAAATTTCCAATATGAGAGTGAGACTGAAGGATGTGGATAAGCAGTCAGATTACTAAATATTGTTACATAACAAAACAGATGCGTACACCATTAAATGTACTATCACAGAATAATTTGTACAAAATTATAACGCAATTTATACAAGATAATGACAATTATTTTGTAGGTATGTTTGAGAGAAGTTCATCCATGGAATAGAAGCTATGAATGATAATTCTAATAACTTTTTCATGAATTTAATTCCCCCAAGAACATCGTCCTTTTATACTTTTAAATTTCGAATATATCTTAGTGTATGATACTGATGGGTTAAATTGATGAAATAGCAGGCTAAATATTTTTTTGGTTTAAGGTGGTTCTCAGAACTAAAGTGTTAATTACCCAAGAATGAGATTCTTCGTTTAATAAACAAGCAAAACCTGTGTTACGACAGTGATGTATATACACATAAAACTGGTTTTGTTGAAAGAGATCTCAGACGCAGGGATTCTTCATTGTAAATTCCGCGTGGGCGTATGTGTAAGGTTTTGACAACAAAGATGAACTCTTGAACAGTCTTTGGTCGATTTAGCGTGTGACACTTGTTGCTGGCAGGGAGAGCGAATTTTATATAGTGTTGTGGGGCATACCTGTTTAGTGTTTAGTAATTTAATGTTATTACGGAGACAAAACTTTGCAAAGTAACATTTATTGTCTTTCAAGTTCATATATTCCTTAATACAGTTATAAATGATGGATAAGTTGCGTAGAGTACTGAGTGGGGATGATGCGCAACCAGAAGAGGAAAGCGGTATTATGCCTCAGGTAAAATAAATTATTAAAAATGAAAACATGAAAGCTGTTTAATGTCATAATTAACTTTCATCTGTTTAACGGAATGCATTTTATTTTAGTAACGTGGTTTACGGAAGTTACATTTCCCAAAATAAATTTAGTAGCTTTTTTTTTTTTTTTTTTTTTTTCCAATGAAAGAAGAGTTTACATTAACGATCTTATTATTTGTAAATATTTTCTTAATGATTTAGGAAATAACTGGATAACGTTTAATCGCTACAAATTTGATATGTGCTTAAGTCTGTGTTTACCCCAAAAATTAATGGAAAATAATTAAAATAACAACCCATTCTGACTATGTATCACGTGAAATGGAATAATCGTATCAAATATTCACTAGCGAGTCTAATTCTGTTAGCAGATTTATGGCAAAAATGTAGTTCTTACCAGTGATTTGTTATTGAATCAGTTTCATGCTTAAAATGGTAAACGAGTAGAGCATAGATTAGGCTACATATTTTCAAAGACATAAGCTGAAATGTTTTGTTATTTCTATAATTTGACTCCCTTACCAACAAAAGAATTTTCCAACTTCCTTGCACTTGAAATCGGATGAAAGTTGGTAGTCATTGTTCTCTATTCCATTCTGTATTGCTGTTCTTATTTCTTCTACCAATATCCATCCATTCCTCAACACCACTAATGTTCTGGACAGTCCATGAGCTCTCTTCTGATATATCGAGATAAGTGCATAATAACTTATCACTTTTGTGGCATGTTCGTGCTTAATTGTCTTCTAAGATTGGAAAAACTTATTTACACTTATTCAGTCATGATTTTCAAGTACTTGAATATTCAACACTCTTAAACAGCTATCTTAATATTATGACAGTATCTGATCTGTTCTTGTTTTATTATTGTTTTGTTCTTCATTGCAGAGAGCAGTAATATTGAATCATACGAAACCAGTAGAGGTACTTTCTTCCACATTGGTTCCCTTGTATGAAGGTGATCACTAATTTCATATAAGAGCTTATTTAGGAATCAAAAAGGCTCAATTATCCTGATGTTACTAGTATCCAATGTAGCAGTGCATGAATATTATTGGTCCAGGGGCCTTATCACTCTTTCCGTATGAATAGTGAGGTTAGGTAAAACTATTTTTTTTTTACTTATGGCTTTAGGCCTCGTTGAGGTCATTAGTGGTGGGATGGGAGTGGGGACAAGAAATGGGAAGAAATTCGGCCATGTCCTTTTTGGGGAAGCATTCCGGCATTTGCCTGGAGTGATTTGGGGAAAACATGGAAACCCCAAATCTGGATGCCCAGACGGGATTCGAACTGGCGTCTACCCGAATGCCTCTTGGTTTTAAAAGTTTGGTGATGAATATGGCGGTGTAGTATGGTGGCTAATTTAGGGTATCAAATACTGGTGTTGGAGGGTGTGCAAAGGAGAGCAGCTAGATTAGATTGTGGAAATTGCTGCATGACATAGTCAGTTACCGATGTGTTAAAGGACGTAGATGGGAGTCATTGAGGACAGGAGGATGGTGAAGAAAGTGATGGGAGTTCTCAAGGCGTTTGTTGGTGATTGGGCTTGGAGGGATATTGATTAGCACAAGATATTTACCTATCAAAGAGAATTAGGAGTAGTGCATGGAAAGGAAAAAAACTATGGATGCATGCTGGCACTCTATTTTATGCAAAAGGGGTGACGTATTCAGCCTGCACGTACCAACACTGTAACAGCTATAGATGTGATCTGAAAATTGGATATCTGCAATATCATGTGTTATGGTTACATTTCACTTTGGTCCAGGCTGCATTATGACTGAAACACATATTTATAAAATATGATTTCGTCAATCATCATTTGAATTTATGTTGTAATGCAGCCTGGACCATACGTCACAATGTCATATATACCACGTGATCTGTGTGTTTACTACGCGGGGCCGCAGCGGTATCCCCATCTGATATTACCCAAATTTTCTCTTCTGGGTAAGTATGTTTGGGACTGGAATAAATTACTAAGGAAAGTGATTAATAATTTACTAAAAACAATAAAGGAATTTATGTTCATAATTCATTAATGGCAAAAGTAGATGGGTGGGGGAATTTAACACTCAAAGGATATAAGATAGTAATAAAAATAAGAAATGGTTTATTAGATGACTAGGGACATTGCGGGTCTGCTGGAGATCGCGATTCCGCTAAACAAACATTCAGTAATATTGTGTGAATACTGCTGTAATCAGTCGCAGTAATTCAGTTATAATACAGCCTGGACCATTATTATCAAGCAGAAATTTGGTTGTAATACAGCCTGGACCAACATTAAACTGTTAACTGTACTTCGAAAATAATTTCTAGTAGAGTCTTGCGTTTGACCACTGCAGTTATGATGACAACTCCTGGTGGGATCGCAATATCCAGTAATCCCTACATTGCCACCAGAACATGTGCTCCATCATAATTAGATTCAATTCTTTCTTCCTACATAAAGCACACATATTTTCTGGGAAATTTTGCAACAGTCTATGTGCGACTTCATTCTGAATTTATTCTTGTCTAACATCTCGCACTGCCATAGCCTCAGCACTACAGAACATTGCCTTGACCAGTGCCATCAGACAGTCTTCTGCTATACATTTTCTTACTTCCTTGGCCCCGTTTTGCTCAACAAGAATTTCTTTTTACCAAAAAATTTATCACAAATCTGCAGCACTCAATCTTACGCTAACCACTTTCTTGGCCATCTTATATGATAATTCTTAAAGCTATTACTGTTAAAAAAAGGAATAAAAAAACTCCCCAACTTGTGGCTGAGGATTAAAGACCAATTATTTGTTGGACATATGAGGAGGCAGTCTTTCGATGCCTCAATAGTCTGAGCTTGTACTGGACTCTGAAATTTACCTGTTCCTATTCATACCCGTGCCCTCTTCCTACTTGTTGATTTATCTGTAATGACTGGCTGCATCGAAACTCCTGTCAATATCAAACTCTTAACAACTGCCACCCATTTTTACTAAACACTCCCTCACATATTGCCTTGGTATTTGTGCTGGGGCGGATCCAGGATTTTGGTTTGGGAGGGGCTTGAGCGGACTTTGGTTTGTGGGGGGGGGGGCTTGCCTTTCAGTGAATTTTGGTTTTGGGGAGGGGGGGCTTGAGTCAGCCATGGGTTAGTCTTCATAGCCTCAAGGCCCTCGAATCTGTATAGCTAAAAAAAGT
>JARYHS010001113.1:9165158-9302376 GCA_031002005.1 Vandiemenella viatica | reverse complement strand
CGCTCGGCGATATGCTAGAGACTGGAATAACAAGAAAATATAATACATGACATAGCAACTTTTAGATTTTTTCCCCTGCTTAACGTCTCTCTAACAGCGAGGTCTTTAGTGACAGGAAAGGATGGGGTGCAAGGAATGGGAAGGAATTCGGCCATGGCCTTTTGATGGAAGTATCCCGGCATTCACCTGGAGTGATTTGGGAAACCATGGAAAACCCAAATCTGGATGCCCGGACGGGGATTCGAACCGCCGTCCTCCCGAATGCGAGGCCAGAACGCTAGCCGTTACACCACCACACGGTGGTAACTTTTAGAAAATTGGTACCAAATATGTAGGATTTCCCGGAGAAAATGATCCTAGAAAGTAGGCAGCAAAGTAAAACAATGAGAACTACTGGAAGTAAAGAAAAGAAGCGTGGAAATGAATACAGATGGAGCAAAATGAACAGATGATGACTGCATTAGAGGTATACAGGATGCAGAAAACGACTTTAGAATGTATAATTAGCAAATATTATGGTCGGAGTTTCCGAAATAGAAAAATAAATTCCTAAGTTGTCGAGTATTGGTGGGCATAGCTGAACTTCACATATTTAAACTTTTTACAAGTAACTTCCTACCAACTGCTGGCTCCCGCATGTTTGGTCAGCCCCAACAGGATTCTACCTGCGGTCGCTACAAACATTCCGTTCCTTCCCGAGAAGTCGTTTAGCGTCTTCAGTTCTCGGAAAACCCGGCAACCAAGCAACTACTCCAACACTATAAGCCTCAGGCAAAAAACCACAGATACAACTGCGTTAGCAGTTTTTTTTTTTTTTTTACATTTAGCTGCCAACGTTGTCGAAGGTATTCTTAACAGATTACCGCAGAACACAATCAGTAACTGATATGATAAAGGAGCTGGGTTGGGAGTTATTGGAGGGTGAAGAGAGTGCTGGGAGTGTATAAGGCGTATATTGGCGATGAGGCCTGGATGGATATTGGTAGAAGAATTAGGAGAATGAAGAGATGACCATGACCACAAGCTGGCACTCGATTTCAGGCATAAGGCAGTAGAAATTACCACAGAACACAATCAGTAACTGATATGATAAAGGAGCTGGGTTGGGAGTTATTGGAGGGTGAAGAGAGTGCTGGGAGTGTATAAGGCGTATATTGGCGATGAGGCCTGGATGGATATTGGTAGAAGAATTAGGAGAAGTGAAGAGATGACCATGACCACAAGCTGGCACTCGATTTCAGGCATAAGGCAGTAGAAATTACCACAGAACACAATCAGTAACTGATATGATAAAGGAGCTGGGTTGGGAGTCATTGGAGGGTGAAGAGAGTGCTGGGAGTGTATAAGGCGTATATTGGCGATGAGGCCTGGATGGATATTGGTAGAAGAATTAGGAGAAGTGAAGAGATGACCATGACCACAAGCTGGCACTCGATTTCGGGCATAAGCCAGTAGAAATTACCACAGAACACAATCAGTAACTGATATGATAAAGGAGCTGGGTTGGGAGTCATTGGAGGGTGAAGAGAGTGCTGGGAGTGTATAAGGCGTATATTGGTGAGACCTGGATGGATATTGGTAGAAGAATTAGGAGAAGTGAAGAGATGACCATGACCACAAGCTGGCACTCGATTTCAGGCACAAGGGATTCTTGTATTTCTTTAGTGTTCTTTTAATCGAAATTTTAGTATGGTGATCAGATATTGGAGTGTTTATGGGTATTGCTATAAATACTCGCATTCCTTCATTTTTGATTGGTGTTTTTGAAGTGAAACTTTTTTGGCAGCGGTAGAGAGGAATGCGTTGGCGTTCCACGTAACGCGTTAGGAGTTACGCGATCAGTGCGCATGCACCTCAACGTTCTGCGCATGCGTAGAATGTTGATAATCACGTGACAACGTCAGAAGCAGAGATATTAGCATCCAGAGAAGTCGCCATTACCTAATAGTGAGACATGCACCAGTATCTTGAATTGATTTTTTTTCGATAGTTAGTTGCTTTTTGTTTTCTATATTCGTACAATGTTGATGATTTCATCATATTCTCTGTTTGCTGTTGCGACAAAAGCTTTCGTTTTCATCCAGAAACTGAGAGTGGTGGGTGAACGGTTAACGTCCTGGCCTCGCATTCGGGAGGACGCGGGTTCGAATCCCCGTCCGGGCATCCAGATTTGGGTTTTCCATGGTTTCCCAAATCACTCCAGGCAAATGCCGGGATGCTTCCTTCTAAAAAGCCATGGCCGAATTCCTTCCCGTTCCTAGTCCCCAGTCCCATTCTGCCTCTAATGACCTTAGCCGTCAACGACGTGTACCAAAAAAAAAAAAAAAAAAAAATTCAGAAATACGTCAGCATATGTCTTTAAAACCGTGAGAATGTGTTTTTTAAGCTTTTAAAATATTTTTTTAGATATGAGACAAAATCTGCATTGAAGCCATCGTGTTTGTCGGTTTTAGAAGCTGGTTACTAACGAAAACTGACTGTAAGAACGGTTACAAGATAATTTTGTCCTAGATGTTTGGGAATAGTTTAGATCGCGATACAAGTGGTGACCAACATGGCGCTCATGAAACCAGCTTATTAATCACTAATAATAACTAAATTCCCCGTGCTTTATGCTGTAACAAGGATATTCTAGTCCAGGCTTCATTTTAACCTAACCACAATCTCCGCTAATAAGGGGACATCCATTAATTGGAATAGGGGGAGGGGGTCCGGCGAAATCTCACCAGGGGGGAGGGGGGGTCTACGGAAATCTCACGTGAGATTTTGCGAAAAATTTGGGGGCAGTAGAGCCAAAAAAGGTCTACAATTTCGCCAAAAAAGTTAGGGTGTGACCTAAAAAAAATTGTCTACAAAAGTTTCCAGGGCGATTTCTAGGGGGGTTCTCACGGACCAGATCTCTCCAGAGGGTGGGGGGGGGGGGGGGTCCGGCCGATTTTACGAAATCTCACCAGGGGGGAGTGGGGGGGGGCAAGAATACCGGAAAAACACCTCACGTAATTTGTGGATGCCCCCTAATCCCTCTACAAAGTGCACCGATGGAAACACACATCAACACGTTAAATACATCGCCAACTAAATTTCGTGAAATAACATTTTCTAAATCAGGATTCCTAGTTCGCATAAATTATCACAATTACTTTCATCAACACCTTCCGTATGAACTGAAACTGGACTATACCAGCGCAATAATACACTCACTGTATCGCAGTATAAAGTGGACCCAGATGTCCTCAGATACCTGTAACAGCTCTAAACACAAAATACAGACTAAGGCTTAGATGCAGTAGTCTATAAACTAGAGAAGTGTGCTTTCAATTTTTATTCGTTTACGAGAATTACGTGGGGAACAGAGTTAATATTTACTGTGAAAAAAACGATATTGTATCATCGTTCCTGCAAAAGATTAAAAATACACACACAAAATATACTGGAAAAATAAAACAGAAAAATACAAAAAAGTTTAATTTCTTGAAAGTGTACACACTGATTCAGGCAGCAGTTTTGCATTTTTTAAATTTTTTCTCCTCTTCACAGAATGCTGGTTAGAACGAAGGACCTAAAAGGATCTCCAGGAATGTGGTTCGGGTGCTTTTTTTGCTGCCTCGTGGTCTGAATTCCATGTATCTTATCGGAATCAAGACACGTTGCTTTCACAAAGTCTACACTTAAAATATTGCACAAACTATTGATTCATACATTTTTCGTTCCATTCTTCGTTACGTTAGCTCAATATTTCCAGTTTTTTTTTAACCTTTTCTTTCCAGGAAATGTGAAGATGCTTTAAAATGGTTTAACCAAGTGTAGTAAATCTGCAATAATGCTCTGGCCTCGCATTCGGGAGAACGCCGGTTCGGATCCCCGTCCGCGCATCCAGATTTGGATGCCTGGATGCTTCCTTCAATAGACCACTGCCGAATTCCTCCTCGTTCCTTTCCCACAGACCGAGCGTGGTAGATGAGCAGTTAACGCTCTGACCTCGCATTTGGGAGGACGTGGGTTCGAATCGCCGTCCGGGCATCCAGATTTGGGTATTCTATGCTTTCCCCAAATTACTCCAGGCGAATGCCGGGATGCTTCCTTCGAAAGGCCATGGTTATTAATCTCTCTGTGATGTGTGCTGCTGCTATCTAGCGGCTCGGCTCTGAACTAGTTTCATACGCGATACCTTCATAGTTATTACTTTTGCCCTTTAACTGTCGAATATTGCACAAATAGTTTCTTAATTTATTATATTGCCTAAGTGGAAACCTTAATCTTTAAAATGGTATGTCATTTTACATTTATCATTTTCGGTTATGTATCAAGGAAGAGAAAAGACTCATGGCAGAAAAAAAGTTGGAGAAATCTTTATACTTTTGCCCTTTAAAGATCGAATTCACAAAATATGATGTGATCAAAATGGAGACCTTCATCTTTAAAATGATACCTCATTTATCGTTTTCAGTTAGGTATCAAGAAAGATGAATAGGTAGCTGCAATAAAAACACGTTTTAGAAATTTAGTTCCTTTTGCCCTAAAATGATCGAATTCCGAAAAGTTATTTTCTTAAAATACGATGTTATGAAAGAGTTGACCGTAAGCTTTAAAATTATACCTCATTTATGGTTTTCGATTTGGTATGAAGGGAGATAATGACTTCTGACATAAAAAACACCCTTTAGAAATAATATATATGGTATTTGAAAGTTTGTATTTTAATTAAAATTAGATATTCAGATACACAATTATTTTTCTATGCTTTGAAACGCAGAAATTTTAATTACTATTTCATTCAGTTTCAAGTTCACTGCAAAGGTCTCGTATGTATAAATGTTTTTGGAATGTTACAGGTTTGGTATTTGCTGTTTTGTAATTCAGTGGCAATTTAGTGATGAATTTGATGTTCGGCAACCAACAAAAAACAGTCAACGCAATTCCAGATGATGCGATGGCCCTTGCGATATATATTGTGCATATATCGCTGCCATTGAAATAAGAAAGGTTTTTTCTGTGCCAACAGGCTTATGATGGCTCCCCGTCGTTTTATAGGCCGCGCCATGCAGTCGAATTGTACGTATCAGCACGCGCCACAGCCTATCCCTCCCCGCCACGTTGCCTAGTGTCGTTTCAGCTACCGTGGCGTTTGATGTTTACCAACTGAGCGAAGGATAGAGGCGCGCCATCCCTGCCGGCAGAGACTGCCCCCTCCCCGCGGCCCGCTGTTGACAGCTGGACCGCGCGGCCGGCAAATGCACGCGCCGTGGAAGCCACCCGCACACATACAACCAATTCTTCTTGTGAGTGTAGTGATGGTTTCTTTCTTCGGGCCAGATCGAGAATTTCAATATAATTCAACGTTCTCCAGACATCGCGGACAATTGTGCAAAAAACCCGTTCGTAAATCGGTAGTCCTATATAGGTCACACATAAAAAACATTGCTTTTTTATACCTAAATAATACACAATATTTTTAAAAACGTCTGTGTAATGATTTATTTCACATGAACGCAAACAGTACAGTAGATTTCTTCTGACGAGAAATAATTAAAATACACGTTAAAGCAGTTTGCTTCAAGGAACAGGTCGCTATGTGAGTGTATAGTCCGTGACGGGATAAAAATCGAGTTGATGATTGGGTGTCGAAGGCTTTGACGTATCCCCACAAATCCATGGCCTGTGAACAAATGTCTCTGTATAGCACGCACTTCTCGATGCGACGAAACCCACTTCCATTGAAACGGAGTCGAGTTGGTATGCTGTTTAGTGTCGTACAGTGCTCTTATATTTAGATTTGTGTGGAAATCGAGGAGCTCCTCAATATTTTATGATAGTGCAGTCCAATGAACTTGAATAGGTCCTTGACAGTCTTGTACGGAGCCACACACAAGTCTTCGTAACGCAGTACCCTGAAGCGGTCAGGATATTTCAACGACAAGTTCTTAGCTGATGCGTAATCTTCAACGAGATCGCTGCATATACGTTTCGGTTCAGTGCATTTAGCAGAAGCTACACAATACTTATACTGTTGATGGGACTCCAGTATTCCCCGAGGATCTCGAAGCAGGAACACAACCCGCACGTTCAGGCTCGAGTCTGCAAGCAGATCTTCCACGAGGCTCAGTTTTAATCTTTTGAGTTCCATACTTTGAAAAGGGTAAAGGCGGCAAAGTGAACCGACAAGTTCCGGCATACTGCATAAAAACCGAAGTTCGTCGAGTTTTAACCACAGTGGTGGGATTTCGGCAAAAAATTGATGATTCTTCCTGGCGAATTGCACGTAATTTTTATGACCATTATAGTCACACCTCAGCAAAGACTTGAGAAGTTCCACAGCCTCGCTTCCATTGGTTCCTTCACTAATTCGCACCTCCCCATAAACTTTGAGAGGTTCATAATGGTAATAATTACCTGGGTGGCTATTCAGGATCTCCGCCAAGTATCCTGATCCTGATCTCCACCTTGACAGAATCACAGTTCTGATAGGCTGTCCTCCTAGTTCAGGCACCAGGTCGTTGAGTGACCTGGCTGTGGTGCTCGCAAACACGTAGCCCTCCATTTGGCGTTCTATTTCCGTTCTTAACTCAGACAGCAATTTGTCAGTTTCATTTCTGCACTTTTTGTATTTCTCAGGGTCAAGGTCACTGCTGCGCGATTTCTTGGTGACAGCTGTGCTGTACACCATGGCCAGTGGTATCAGCACACCAATGAAGCTGATCAACGCCACACAGCACGCCTTCTTGCGGTAATTTCTGAAGATTCCAGATAGGACAATCATCTGGTGCGTGTATCACCAAGACCACACTAGAAACGCAAACCGTTCACTCCTACACACATTACTGTTAATCAGATTATAAGCACGAACAGTTCGAGAATTCTACAAAACAATGTTCTTGCTGCACTTTACAGATAAATCTAAATTTGTATCAATAGTAGGCTAGCAATGATGGACACGATAATTTCCTCCAAACGTAGAGAAGAAATTGGAAGCTTCGTCAATCAAGAACGTCGTTCGAAAAGACTAAAAGAGAAATTATTTTCACCCCGGAAAGAGTTGCAGTTGCCTAGCTACCTCGACAATTATATCAAGGATAGTAGAGTAGACGAATCTACAATTGATTACTATAGTAATGATAACATTGCAAAGATTTAAAATATTAACGTGTAGAGTATGCATCTACTATAGTTCTAAACTTAATATTTATACATGGTCAAAACTTATAAACAAGCAAATATTTTCATCTTCTTATGTACAAATGGTGGTATCATTTAATCTCATGATTCGAATATTTTTCTTAGCTCTTCAGGTGTTGCTCAGAATGTATTGCCTCAATTGCGTACAATGTTAATGATTTATTTCGTCTCGAGTAGATGAATAATAGTGTCTTTATTGCATACAGCAAATAGGAGCTTTGTCAAAGATATTTTCGTAAAGAAAAATGATAGATCATAGAATACTGCATTTAGACTTAGTCTGTATTTTGTGTTCAGAACTTATATATGGGAGAATATCTTGGACAACCGTCCATACAATAAATTTTCGTTAATAACAAACATTTGAGCCCATCAAAACAGACGGATCGAACGCAGATTTATCGCTCATAACTAAAATACTTTTTTATAATATAAAATTACTTGTTCCTTTTATATAAAAGACTAATGATAATATCTAATTTTTTTGTTTTTTATTTTTTTATTCGTGGCTTTACTTACGCCTCGTCGAAGTCGAGGTCATTAGAGTAGGGGTGGGAGTGGGGCCAAGGAATGGGAAGGAATTCGGCCATGGCCTTTTTGAAGGAAGCATCCTGACATTCACCTGGAGTGATTATTTTGCACGCAAATGAGAGCTTTTATCGGCGGTGCATTAATATAGTCACTTTATCGTGATATAAACGCGGTTTCAGTTTTCTTTCCTTATTGTAAAAACAATGAGAGAATATAATGAAGCCATCTACATCGCATGAATATAAGTAAACAATAGCAATGTAGACACTTATACCTACATGCATAAAACGCGCAACGAACTAACTCAAAACGATGTAAAGAATACTCTCTGTTGAAGATGCGGTGTGCTGCCGCGAAAGTGTATGTAGTTAGCTAATATTGTAACTGCTTGTATCAAAGTAATGTCGCGTAACTCATAACGCTAATAACTTTATTCCCATCGCGCAGAATTAAAAATTACATGTGAGTATACACTTAAAATTTACCAGTAACTTTTACGTGTAATGTAGTAGAAGTAATTAGGATGCAGAAAATGACGAGAATGCATAGTTATTAAATAGTATGGTAAAATCGAAAAAAATCGATTCTATAAGTGTCAACGGTTAGGGCTTTGGCCTCGTATTCGGGAGGACGCGGGTTCGAATCCCCGTCTGGGCATCCAGATTTTGGATTTTCTTGGTTTCCCCAAATCATTCCAGGCGAATGCCGGGATGCTTTTCTTTAAAATTCCATGGCCGAATTCCTTCCCGTTCCTTCTCCACAGTACCATCCCGCCTCTGACGGCCTCGACGTCACCGAGGCGCGCTTAACATTACATTCTGTTCCTTCGCGGGAAGTCGTTTAGCGTCTTCAGTTCTCGGAGAAACCGGCAAGCAAGCTACGGTACGTGAAAGCTTAAACGCTTCAGTCGAAAATACGCACAGATACACCGAATGCCTTATTTATAAATCGCTTGATTACCATGCAATAATTCTCTATTGTTAGGTTCGAGTATGCATGTATATTAAATGAACACAACTGAAAGTATGATATTAACTTCTATTAAAATTAGATATTTACATGTTATCTTGGTTGTCGGGTATGAACCGCATCAATTTATGTTGACCTAACGTTTCGGCCATCATTTTGTGGCCTTCTTCCTGAGTCCTCTGAAGAAGGAGAGAAAATGATGGCCGAAACGTTAGGTTTACATAACTTGACGCGTTTCATCCCGGACAACGACCGCAGAAGTCTGCTACTTACTTATTGCTTTACGCCTCGTCGACGGCTAAGGACATTAGAGGCGGGGTGGGACTGGGGACAAGGAACTGGAAGGAATTCGGCCATGGCCTTTTTAAGGAAGCATCCCGGCATTCGCCTGGAGTGATTTGGGGAAACCCTCTGGATACCCGGACGGGGATTCGAACCGGCGTCCTCCCGAATGCGATGCCAGAACGTTAACCGTTTCACCCACCACTCTCGGTACTTTTAACCCTGAAGGGCCGTCGTTTCTGAAGCATAGACGAGATTAAAAGTGCATCGCTGAAAGAGCTCAAAGCTATCCCAAAGATACAGTTGCAGAAGTGTTTTGGGGTTGGAAGAAGAGCTGGCATATGTGCATAATATCTACTGGCGACTATTTCTAAGGGGATAACATGGATGAAGGTGAATAAATCAAATTCTTTTTAAAAAATGAAAATTTCCGCTACTTTTCGAACACAGCTCGTATTCTATATAATGCTGGTAGAGCAAAGGACTTAAAGATTTCTCGAAATGAGGTTTTGGCCCTTCTTAAGGCCCGTTACCACGATCCCTTGTAACGATGGCGAGACGGGACGGGACGAATACTCGACCACACGCCATGCTGGCGGAGACGAGACGCAGCTACCCACTCTGAGTCGGTAAACATCACAGGCGCGTGTAGCGGTGCGCTGTTGCCATCGGTTTGCACCCCTTCTGTTGCTGTTAAGTGCTCTGTGCCAAACGACACTAGGCAACGTGGTGCGGAGGTGGCGGCGAGGTAAGCTAGGACTAACTTGCGGCCCGCGGTCGTCCCTACACTTCGGCTAATGAGGTCCCGTCTCGTCTCACCTTCGTTACAAGGGGTCGTGGGAACGCGTCTTTAGTAAGCTACATACACACAGCAGTCTGGCCGGTAGAAGAGGGGATGGTTAGATGAGGAGTGGGGCTAAGGAAACACGACCTTCACCCGCCAGTTGTTGGTGAACAGGGTATAGTTTATTCACATCTCAATTTTCCCGTTCGCTGTTTGGGGTGTCCCATTAATTACGTGAGTTGTTTTTCCTGAATTCCGGACCCCCCCCCGGTGAGTCTTCGTGAGATTTGGTCGGACCCCCTCTAAAATTAGGTGAAATTTTGACGGAGACACCCCCCTCCCTCTAACAATCGACCTCGCAACTTTTTGAGATTTTTTTAAAGTCTAATTCTCCCAAGGGCGGTTATAACCCCACTCCCCCAAAGGTCAGTTTTTGGACCAAAATCCCCCCCCCCAAAATCGACTTTCGGGTGATTTGTAGACTTTTTTATTTTTAGCTCTACCATTCTACAAGAATTTCAAAACCTCGCGTGAGATTTCAGTTGCCCCCCCCCCCCTCGGTGAGGCTTCGTGAGATTTCGCCGGAACCTACCCTCCCTCTATTTCACCTCACGTAATTAATGGACCCCTCTTTCAACTTTTCCTGACTCTTATCTTGTTTGCGGTTTTAAATAATCTCCTCCCTTATCAAGTCTTACTCTAACCATTTTGATCCGCCCGTCTTCTTCCACTTTTCTTTATATACGCATCTCAAATACCTTCACTTTTATGTTTTCTTCAGTCACCTCTCTACAATAAATACTCTACGGTCTAGACATAGCTCTTAGGGGACGAAGTCTTGAAGGAAAGTAGAGATTAAAAAAAAAATCCACAAATGAATGGAATGTCGACTTAGGGGGGTATATGGTCTAGAAACAAAGCGGAAACTAATCTCAGGGGAGATAAAACCGCCCTTCGAAGCATGAAGGTCAAAAAAAACTACAAGGTCGATTAATCTGGGTGTCTTTCGGAAGAGTATGCCTGAATGGGTTCCACATCGAGTTTCAAAATCTCCCTTGCTTAATATTCCATTCATTCACAACACACAAAAGAGTAACAAAAATATTCACTGGGGAAAGCAATAAAGTTGCCTCATAGAGAAATTGAGGTAACCATTATTATTTCACATCTTGAGAATTTGTTATAAATGCCCTTTTCCTATACGCTGTTCACTCCGAACTGGTGGCTGAAGCTTATGTTCCCCTGACCGCTCTCAGCGCTTGACCACTGTGTCCACGTACGCGAGTGGCAATTTCCCCTCCGCGTGTAGGGGTGAGGGCAGCGGAGTGGGGATAGAGCATACTGACCTTGAGGCGCCTCTGTTAACTGAACAGACTATAGGCGGTGCACTAATGACAAATTTAGTGCCATATATTAATGATTTCCACAATGTACCAACAACACTTGGCTTATAACGAATTACGTCTAGCGCTATCATATATATTATTTCTATAAGGTATTTTTTGTCACAAGCCTATATCTTTCTTCATACTTAACCGAAATCAATGAATGAGGTATCATTTTAAAGCTTATGGTCACACTTTGGTTAAATCGTATTTTAAGCAAGAAAGTTTTCGGAATTCGACCCTTAAAGGGCAAAAATGTAAATTTTTCTTAAATGCTGTTTTCTGTGTTACGAGTCAGTTATCTCCCTGGATACCTATCTGAAACCGTTTTATGAAGTATCGTTTTAAAGATTAAGATCTCCGCTTTAGTGACGTCATATATTAAGCCAGAAAGTTTTCGGAATTCGACCCTTAAAGGGCAAAAGTATCAATATTTTTGCAATGCGTTTTTGTGTCACGAGCGATTTATCTCCCTTAATATCTAACCGATATAGATAAATGAGGTATCATATTAAAGAATAAGGTCTCCACCATGGTAACATTATATTTTAAGAAAGGAATTTTTCGTAATTCGACCCTTGTAGGGCAAAAATGTCACTTTTTCTAAAATGCGTTTTTTGTATCTCGAGCCATTTATCTCCCTGGATATCTAACCAAAATCGATAAATGGAGGATTATGAGGAGTAATGTCTCAGCTTTGTGACATCATATTTTAAGAAGAATGTTTTTGTAATTCAACCCTTAAAGGAAAAAAAGTATAAATTTTTCTATTACCGATTTTTGTGTCACGGGCGATTTATCTCCCTTGATATCTAACCGATATAGATAAATGAGGTATCATATTAAAGAATAAGGTCTCCGCCGTGGTAACATTATATTTTAAGAAAGGAATTTTTCGTAATTAGGCCCATAAAAGGCAAAAAAGTCAATTTTTCTAAAATGCGTTTTTTGTGTCTCGAGCCACTTATCTCCCTTGATATCTATCCAAAATCGATAAATTAAGTACGATTGTGTGGAATAATGTCTCAGCTTTGCTGACATCATATTTTAAGAAAGAAGTGTTTTGAATTCAATTATTAAAGGGAAAAAGTATAAATTGTTCTACAACGTATTTTTGTGTCACGAGCCTTATATTTCCCTTGATATCTAATTGATATAGATAAATGACATATCGTATTAAAGACTAAGGTTTCCGCCGTGGTAACATGATATTCTAAGAAAGGAATTTTTCGTAATTCGACCCATAAAGCGCAAAAATGTCAATATTTCTAAAATACGTTTTTTGTGTTTCGAGCCATTTATCTCCCTGGATTTCTAACCAAAATCGATAAATGAAGTAGGAGTATGAAGAGTAATGACTGAACTTGGTGAAATTATATTCAACCTCACTATTCATCGCATTTTATTCGCGAAATTTTCGCACGGGTCGTCTAGTCCTTATAAATAATACACAATACTTTAAAAAACATCTGTGTAAAGCTTTATTTTATCTGAACGCGTACACTACAGACGATAACTATAAACACATATTTTGGCAGCCTGTTTTGTATCACAGCTATGTAACGGGTCACTATGCGAGTGTATAGTTCGTCATGGGATCAAGCTCGAGTTGATGATTGGGATCGAAAGCTTTGACGTATCCCCACAAACCCAAGGCCTGTGAACAGTGTCTCTGTATAGTACGCACCTCTCGATGCGTCAACATCCACTTCCACTGAAATGGCCCTCTTCGTAAATTTGTGTGGAAATTAAGGAGCTCCTCAATATTTTTATGATAGTGCAGTCCAATAAACTTGAACAGTTCCTTGACAGTCCTGTTCGGAGTCACACAGAGGTCTTCGTAGCGTAGTACCCTGAAGCGATCTGGATATCTCAACGACAAGTTCTTAGCTGATGCGTAATCTTCCACGAGATCGCTGCATATAGGTTTAGGTTCAGTGCAGTTAGGAGAAGCTACACAATACGTATACTGTTTACGGGACTCCAATACTCCCCGAGGATCTCGAAGCAGGAACACAACCCGCACGTTCAGGCTCGAGTCCGCAAGCAGATGTTCCGCGAAGCTCAGTTTTAGTCTTTTCAGTTCCATGGTTTGAAAAGGGTAAAGGCGGCAAAGTGAACCCACAAGCTCTGGTAATCTGCATACAGAACGACGTTCTTCGATCTTTATCCAAAGCGGTGGGTTTCAGCATAAAAATGATGATTCTTCATCGCGAAATTTACGTATTTGTTATGACCAATGTAGTTACAACTCAACAACGACTTGAGAAGTTCCACAGCCTTGCTTCCATTGGTTCCTTCCCTTATTAGTACTTCCCCATATATCTTGAGAGGTTCGTAATGGTAATAATTACCTGGGTGGCTGTTCAGGACTTCCACCAAGTTTCCTGATCCTGATCTCCATTTTGTTACGAGCACAGTTCTAATAGGCTGTCCGCCTAGTTCGGGCACCAGGTCTTTCAGTGACCTAGCCGCGGGGCTTGGAAACACGTAGCTCTCCATTTGGCGTTCTATTTCCTTCCTTATCTCAGATAGTAATTTCGCGGTTTCCCTTTTGCATATCTTTGGTTTATCTATTTTAATGTTGTTGCTCGGCCTTTTCTGGATGATGGCTTTGATGAACAGTGAGAATAGCAGAATCAGGACACCGATGAAGAAGATCAACAGAAATCTACACAACCCCCTGAGGCAGATTTTGCAGATTATCGACGAAGCTCGCTTCGCTCGCGCACACATTCCTATTAATCACGAACAGTTCGAGAATTTGTCCTCAATCCACAAAACCATATTCTCGCGACACTTTTCAGACAACCCTCAATTTGTATCACTAGTAGCCAAGCAATTATAGACAAGATCATTCATTACCTCCACGCGCCGAGAAGAAATAAGAAACTTCAATAACCCATCATTCATTCAAAAGAAATTATTACCACTGTAGAAACAGATGCAGTTGCCTAGCAATCCTGACAATGACACCAAAGATACTACATCATAAGAACCAACAATCGATTATTGCAGTTGCTATAACATTGCAAAGATTAGAAATGGTAACAGGTAGATTATGCGCAATGAACGCGAATATAGGTTTAGAGCTAACATTTTATCACAATCAAAACTTTATAACAAGCATATATTTTCATCTTCTTACTAACGAAAAGTTATATAATTTAACCTCATGATTTGAATCGATTTCTTAGCTCTTAAGGTGTTCTCAGAATGCATTTTAGGAAACGAATTGAGTAAAGAATAGTTCTTTTTGATTCAAAGTAAAGGAAAAGATGGGTGCAATTTTTAAACGTAATGAGTCGGTAAAAATCTCTGTAAAGCGATAGACAGAGACAATATTGATCCTACACTTGAATTGGATTTAATTTCAATTTTTAAATTTATTATTATTATCTTGTATATTTTGGGTGTGAAACTCCCGCACCCATCTACCTTGCCGTTTGCGAATTATAAATTAGATTACCCATAATGTGGGTCCCATACTGAACCACCATAATCAAGAAATGGTCTGACCTAAGTTTCATAACCCAATTCCCTCACTTCTCTGGTAGGGCCTACATCCAGTCATCACTCTCTCCAGTAAATAAAGGGTTTTGTAGCCTTTTCCTACTACCTGCCCAATGAATCCTGCGGAATTTCCAATTCCTTTACTTCTCTCGCGCATCCTTTCATCACTCTATCTAGTAAATGAAGGATTTCGTAACATTTTCCTACTACCCGTCCAATGTGTCCTGCCCAGTTGAGTTTGTCATCAAATGTTACGCCAAGATATTTACACTTCAAACCTTGAACTTGGTAGCCAGTATCACAATTAAAAGGACTTGAGAACAATGCCATGTATTACCCCACATTGCAGTCAGTTACACCCTGGTATGTATTACATTTCACGTTTATATACTTCTTGTTTTCGTGTAAAAGTGATTCGGACACCGTCAACGAATTCTGTACTTATGTAATGGAATGTGCTATACTCTAATTGCAATAATGGAAGCTTGTATGTGTAAAGTTATGATATTATTGTATAGTGGAGGCGAATTCATGTTATATATATATATATATTCAATTATATATCTTGTCCTGATATGTAATATAATGAGCCGAATTATGCCAAGACAAATTTCACTCTATAACTCACTTCAAACTCAAACGCAATTCCTCAAATTCTGTTGGGCGAACCCTTAGAACAAAATATGTGCACGTCACGTTATTATTTAAGCCAGATCATATTAAGCTTTTACTCTAAAAACGGAAATTCTCATAGACCCAAGACCATATCCAAAACTAGGTTACATTTAGTCTTGTTAATGACAGCGTGTCATTCTTAAATCTGTTTTGTATTAGTGAGCTTATCAATTCTACATACTAAACCGAGACAATTCACTTTTACTTTTATTGAAGTGAAAACTTCTTTAGGCGCATTGGGAGATTTTTTCAATGGGTACAATCTTATGAAATCGCGTCACCAACATGCTAATGTTAGTATATCTGTTGTGGTCTGCTGGCTCAGTGGTTAAGGTGTCTGACTGCAGAACGAAAGGTCCCCGGTTCGAATCCCTGTCTCGGAGGGGATTTTCATAGACCCTTAACCCGACCTTCACCTCTTGCTGTGTAATGTGAAGTACGCCAGAACACTTCCGTGGTTCAGATTCCACGTTAAAGTGTAGGTCCCCTGTACCTGGTAGCACTACCGGGTTAGGTTAAGGCGGCTAAGACAGGGGCGGAATACACAGCCAATAGAAACCCTGTCGCCAGGTCATTACGACCGCACGGAATTATTATTATTTAGTATATCTGTAGGTCCCCTGTACCTGGTGGCACTACCGGGTTAGGTTAAGGCGACTAAGACAGGGGCGGAATGCGCAGCCAATAGAAACCCTGTCACCAGGTCATTACGACCACACGGAATTATTATTATTTAGTATATCTGTAGGTCCCCTGTACCTGGTAGCACTACCGGGTTAGGTTAAGACGGCTAAGACAGGGGCGGAATGCGCAGCCATTAGAAACCCTGTCACCAGGTCATTACGACCACACGGAATTATTATTATTTAGTATATCTGTAGGTCCCCTGTACCTGGTAGCACTACCGGGTCAGGTTAAGACGGCTAAGACAGGGGCGGAATGCGCAGCCATTAGAAACCCTGTCACCAGGTCATTACGACCACACGGAATTATTATTATTATTTAGTATATCTGTAGGTCCCCTGTACCTGGTAGCACTACCGGGTTAGGTTAAGACGGCTAAGACAGGGGCGGAATGCGCAGCCATTAGAAACCCTGTCACCAGGTCATTACGACCACACAGAATTATTATTATTTAGTATATCTGTAGGTCCCCTGTACCTGGTGGCACTACCGGGTTAGGTTAAGGTGGCTAAGACAGGGGCGGAATGCGCAGCCAATAGAAACCCTGTCACCAGGTCATTACGACCACACGGAATTATTATTATTTAGCATATCTGTAGATATAAGTATGACGTGTTGCGTATATGATATTAATACTTTTAAGTTTTCACTTCTCTTGGCAGACCCCAATGACTGCCACATTTATTTATTTATTTATTTTAATTTTACCAATATTATTTTTTTTAAACTGTTGGCTATAGTTAAGTGGTTAGATTTTAGTGTGTTCTTTGTACACTACAACAATGTATGTTGCGATTGAAGTTAGTTGAAGCCCAGGACATAGATGTTTTCTCGGAACTTGCTACCTAGACTATTACAGATCCACAAGCACAATGTAATCCACGACGATATTCCGTGAAAATAGAACTGGATAACCAAAATACTTAAATGATACCGGCTTCCAGGAAACATTCTGTTGGTTTGCCAACGTTTTTATTCTAAGTAAATTGTTCGAAACGATCAGTAGTTGATAAACGTTGACTGATGTTGCGATGCAATTCTCTAGAAGAATTGGTTAGAGAGAAGTTTTTAGAGGCTCTCTCTTAAAAAATATTGTTCAAGAGACCAAAAACTTCTTAACCCTTAAAATAGAAATAAATTATTTGGTTACGATCTTACTGTTATGTTTGAGTTAATAATACATTTCCCAAATCCCCATTATTTTAATTTGTCTTTATTTGATGGGTTTTTCTTGCTTTAATACTAGCTGGACAGCTATCCGATAAAATTACTCATCATCAAAAAAGCAAAGTTTTTCAATACGTATTTACAAGTCAATATGCAACCAAATAATGGTTTAAATCGACCAAGAGATTTCGATTATATAACTCAGTAATTAAGGAGATAAATCAACATGGTTCGGAACTACGGAATTTTTCGAATTCTAATAAATATCCATTGTAACCGGAAACGATGAGTAGTTGATAAACGTTGACTGATGTTGTTGCGATGCAATTTTCTGGAAGAATTTGTCCGAGAGATGTTTTCAGAGGTTCGAAATTGTTGTTCAGGAGACCAAAACTTCTTAACCCTTAAAATAGAAATAAATCATACGGTTATGAGCCTACTGTGATGTTTGAGTTAATAATACATTTTCCGCAATCCCCATTATTTTAATTTGTGCTTTTTTTGATGAGTTTTTCTTGCTTTAATACTAGCTGGACAGCTATCAGATAAAATTACTCATCAGCAAAGAAGCAAAGTGTTTCAATAAATATTTACAAATCAGTATGCAACGATATAATGGTTTAAATTGACCAAAGGATTACATTTATATAACTCGTGTATAGCTCAGGAACGACGCAATTTTTTTAAATTATTATTATTATCTTTTACTGTAGCCGAAGACATTTTTTCAGCACTTCATTTCAGCCAAATATAAATTACGAATTATGATTTTAAACTGGCGAATTTCCTTAAAAACGTTTACAACTATATATTAGATTATGAAGGTCTACTATATTACAGAGATCTTTCATTCCATTCAGAACACAGCACTGAAATTTATATCCAAATAGTTTTCCTGGCTCATCGTTTTGGGGATGGAAAGGACACCGATAAAATCCTAACTGACTTTGCAGATGCTTAACAAATAGCCGCTATATAACAAAAAAATTACTACTAGCTAGAAAAAAAAAAAAAAGATTCCGAAATAGGGATGAAAGTTACTTACAGACCAAGGACTGCGAAACAGTATCCAAAAACTTACCTGAAACAAAAGAAAGAAACATTTTAATATTTGTACACAATAAGTCAAAGAGGAAGTAGAAGATAGAAAACTCATTTCTATTTTTTTTTTAACTGTGGCTTATCGTAATAGAGTGGGAGGCAAGGAACAGGCAGGAATTCGGTCATGGCTCTTTGAAGGAAGCATCCCGGCAATCACCTGGAGTGATTTGGGAAACCATGGAAAACCCAAATCTGGATGCCCGGACGGGGATTCGAACCCGCGTCCTTCCGCTCACCCACCTCGGCTCCGTGAATTAATGGAACGTCAAATATTTACGGATAAATACGAAACGCGAAAACTTTAACAACTGATTTCATACGATATTGTTTTATTATTATTCTTATTATTTTCTGGATGCTTTCAAACCCTTTCATACAGGGTGTTACAAAAAGGTACGGCCAAACTTTCAGGAAACATTCCTCACACACAAACAAAGAAAATATGTTATGTCGACATGTGTCCGGAAACGCTTACTTTCCATGTTAGAGCTCATTTTATTACTTCTCCTCAAATCACATTAAACATGGAATGGAAACACACAGCAACAGAACGTACCAGCGTGACTTCAAACACTTCGTTACAGGAAATGTTCAAAATGTCCTCCGTTAGCGAGGATACATGCATCCACCCTCCGTCGCATGGAATCCCTGATGCGCTGATGCAGCCCTGGAGAATGGCGTATTGTATCACAGCCGTTCACAATATGAGCTCTAACATGGAAAGTAAGCGTTTCCGGACACATGTCCACATAACATATTCTCTTTGTTTGTGTGTGAGGAATGTTTCCTGAAAGTTTGGCCGTACCTTTTTGTAACACCCTGTATAAGGCATCAATTATTTATGGCAATTAGATATGTCCTCAGATTTCTCAAACTTTTCAAATTCAAATCATCAGATATACTCTTTAACACGGGGATTCTGCGATAACCGTGGCGCCGCAATTTGATGATGGATTCTCATGTAACTCGACGAGACAAATTGAAAGTAAAGAATAAATTTTTTTGGTGTCTCGCTTAGTTCTCGAGATATTGTACCTCAAATTTGACGAAGTTAGGTTGAAATTCGACCTTGGCCGGAAGACAATTTTCGCCATAGCCAAATTTGATGATGAATTCGTCTGTAACTCGACGAGACAAAGTTTTGATATCTCGCTTAGTTCTCGAGATATTGTATCTCAAAAGTGAGGAGGCTGAGATACGGCGTGGACCAGAAAAAATAATTCACCAAAACTACTGTATCTACACTATAGGTGTTTTATTTTCTTCCTGATGGTTGTTGTTTGGTTGAAATACGGCCTGGACCAGAAGAATTACGAGGAACTATACCTATCTATGCCTATAACTGATTTTTAACATGATATTTCTCGAAAACCAAGCGAAATATCAAAAAATTGTATTTTCGATTTGTTTCGTAGAATTCTATAAGAATTCATCATCAGATTGTGGCGCCACGGTAATGAGAGAACTGCGCTAAACACGATATAGTACAGGTTTTGTAGTCATATTTCTGCTATTTAAGTGAGCTAATGTTGGTAGGCCTGGAAAAGTTTCCTGGAAAGCTCGCTTCTGAAATAGCAAACCGTATGTTTTCGTTACTGTGTAACGGGTTTGTCGCCAGACTGGAAGTACCGAATAGTTACTCACAAATTCATTTCGTTACTCGCATATGTCGTATATATGTTACGTCAGGTGGGAGTTGAACGGTGCGCCCAGCGTTTGAATGAGCAGCTGTTTGTTCTGAAATTAGTAGATTTAAGTGTGCTGCGATTGTGATATTAGGTATAATGCTGAAGAGTGTAATATTCAGTGCAGTAAATCAAATGTACGAACAATTTACCTAAATTTAATTCACTCAATGAACAATTTACTTGAACTTTACAAAGTACTAACGAAGTCATCCATGCGATGCTTCGTGCTAGTGCTCAAGTGTATCGGAAGTAATGTGACAGAGCAATCAGTGAATTTTAATCACCGCAGGATCCATGTGATCAATGCGGCACTGGCTTTGATGTTGAATGTTTGTTGTAACCGCGACACAACAACAATTACGAATCTAATCACAAAAAGATGAAGAATTTACAAAAATTAATGAAAACAGTAAAGGAAGACAGTGGTGAAACCACCTATTTAAAAACGAAAATTTGATTAGAATGTAATATTATAATACTAGCTGGTACCCACGACTTGGTTCGTGATTGTAAAGAATTCATATTGACAGCTATAGACATCTAACCACCATATTGCACGATGGGAGACTCGATACTATTACCACACACAAATACCAGTCTTCTGCGCTATGTAGTTCCGGCAGCAAAGTAAAATTTACGGATACACACAAGTCTTTGGATGAAATATGAAAATATTCATGATCGACCAATTTCAAACACCATATCTCACACACTCCCACAGTTACCGAATTTCGGCCAACGTTGTGATCGATGGGAGACTCTGTGTTACTACCACACACAAACGCCAGGGATCTGCGATTGATAGTTTTCACTTAAAAGTGATACACCGTGACACATGCGTATTTGGCAGAAATATGAAATTGCCGCAGGTCGACCATTTTCATCCCCCATATCTTCCACTACCCCATAGCTACAGACATCTAACAACCATAGTGCACGACAACAGACACGATTCTACTACCACACATAAACACCAATGCTCTATGCTATGTAGTCGTGACAGAAAAGTGAAATCTGCGGAGACACATGCCTTTCGTCGAAATACGAAAATATCCTTGGTCAGCCACTTACAACCACCATATCTCCCACACAACCACAGTTTCTGAAATTCTGCCGCTGTTGTGATTGAAAGGTGACTCTGTGTTACTACCACACACAAACGCCAGTTATCTGTGATCTATAGTTTTCGCTGAAAAGTGATACACCATGACACTTTGGTCTTTGGCAGAAGTATGAAATGGCCACAGGTCAACCACTTTCAACCCCCATTTCTGCCACACCCCCATAGCTACCGACATCTAACAACCATAGTGCACTACATGAGATACGATTCTACTACCAAATACAAACACCAATGCTCTATGCTATGTAGTTGTGGCAGAAAAGTGACATATGCGGAGACAGTCGAAATACGAAAATATCCTTGGTCGGCCACTTACAACCACCATATCTACCACAGTTTCTGAAATTCGGCCGCTGTTGTGATCGAAAGGTGACTCTGTGCTACTACTACACACAAACGCCAGTTATCTGTGATCTATATTTTTCGCTGAAAAGTGATACACCATGACACTTTTGTATTTGGCAGAAGTATGAAATGGCCACAGGTCGATCACTTTCAACCCCCATTTCTCCCACACCCCCATAGCTACCGACATCTAACAACCATAGTGCATGACAGGAAAGACGATTCTACTACCAAACACAAACACCAAAGGTCTATGTTATGTAGTTGTGGCAGGAAAGAGAAGTATACAGAGATACGAATTTTTGGTCGAAATATGAAAACGCCCTGCACTGACCAACTTTAATCATTATATCTCCCACATCCCCACAGCTATCGGCATTCGGCCAACGTTGTGCATGACAGGAAACTCCATGCTACTTCCACACACAAACACCAGTGATCTGTGCTAGGTAGTGGTGGCTCAAAAGTAAAATATAGGAAAAAACACGTCTATTTTTATATAAATATAAGATTTGTTGAATGCATATCCCATTATCATATTATGCTAGTATGCAGGATTTTGAGTAGGCTACTTTAAAAAATAACCGTCACTAGTTATTGTCACTAGATATGTCACAGTCGGGTGAAAGGTCAAGTCCTTTTTTTATGTATGCTAACAGGTGTTTGTTTTGAAATCAGATTATTCTTTCGTATATAAAATTCATTACAGTAAATCAGCTGTACATTCAGAGGGTCTCCGTAAGATCTATGTGCTAATTACTTTAAGTTTTATCCAAACGAACAACTTGCCTAAACTTATTTTACTAAATAAACAATTTACTTACTTTACCAAGTACGAACGAAGTCGTCCCGTATGCGATGCTAGTGTTCGATTGTACCGAAAGTAACGAGTAACGATTCGAAAGTAACGGGTACTGATTGGTTTAGTAACGAATACATACGGATACATAATTTCTCGTTACTTTTACAGCTCTATTCTGAAATTTAATTCCAGTTTCAACTTTTTGCACGAGAACTCCTGTTATACGATCAAGAGAAATTTCATAGCCAACAATACTACCCAGCCATAATAACTCTGACGTTAACGTCACAAAAATCTAAGGTGGGAGAACTGTTCGCATATAGACATTATTAACCATACAGTATTAACTTATAATATAGTCAAAAAATAAGGTAAAACACAAAATTTGCAGTTTCCAGTGCACTACAGTACCGATATCATAGTTTCCATATACCATACGAGGGTTTCCTCCCCCCCTCCCCCCAGGTTGTTTGTATGTCGTTCTCTAAGCAATATATCTGGTCTCAAATTCGAGAAGACGCGCTTTTGAATCCCCGTTTGGGAATCCTGAATTGGATTTTCCATGATTTTCCCAATCATTCCAGGAGAATGCCGGGATGCTTCCTTCAAAAGGCCATGGCCGAATTCCTTCCCGTTCCTTCTCCCCAGTCATTTCCCGCTCTTAAGCCATAAGCAAATAAAGCACTGACTTCCAGTGGATCTTCCCATGTTGGAATAAAGCTCCTGAAATGTTCCCTGTAAAGAGACAGCTGTTAAGATTTCTAAAATTCGCGATCGCGTATTAGCCCAAAAAATGAGAGGATATACACTGATCAGCCAAAACATTATGCCACCTGCTTATTAGTGTGTTGGTCCATCTTTGGAGCGCAATACAGCAGCGATTCGGCGTGGCATGGATTCTACAAGTCCTTGGGGGCATCCATAAATTACGTGAGGTGAAATAGGGGAGGGGGGGGGTCCGGCGAAATCTCACCAGATCTCACCAAGGGGGAGGGGGGGGGGGTCTATGGAAATCTCACGTGAGAATTTGCGAAAAATTTGGGGACAGTAGAGAAAAAAAAAAGTCTCAAATTTGCGGCAAAGTCGATTTTAGGAGGGTATTTCGTCAAAAAAGTTAGGGTGTGACCTAAAAAAAAAGTTTCCAGGGCGATTTCTAGGGGGGGTTCTCACGGACCAGATCTCACCAGAGGGGGGGGGGTCCGGCCAGATCTCACGAAATCTCACCAGGGGGGAGGGGGGGGTCCAAAAATCCGGAAAAACACCTCACGTAATTTATGGATGCCCCCTTGTTAGGTTTCCGGAGTTGTCTGGCACCAGATGTCTAAGCACAGGTCATGCAATTTCCTTAAATTACGCGCCGATAGTTTGTTGGTGCGGTGGCTGGGAACGAGCATCTCTGAAACGGCGAGGCTGGTCGGCTGTTCGCGTGCTACTGTAGTGAGCATCTATGCAGAGTGGTTGACTGGGCGACAATGGTGCGGGCCCCCTCTTTGTGGAGCGGACCAAATGTTTGTGGTGCAGGAGCCCCTCTTTGTGGTGCAGGCCTCCCCCCCCCTTTGTGATGCACGCCACCCTCTTTGCAGTGCAGGACCCCTCTTTGTGATGGGGGCCCCCTTCTGTTATGCGGGTTCCCCTCTTTGTGGTGAGGGATCCCCTCGTTGTGTTGCGGGGCCCCCTCTTTGTGGTGCGGGGCCCCCTATTTGTGTTGCGGGCCCCATTTTGAGGTGCGGGTCCCCCTCTTATTTGTACGGGTCCCCTCTTTGTGTTGCGGGGCCCCCCTTTGTGGTGCGGGCGTCTAGGCTACAGCCTAGATAGACAATGCTTAAATGCGGCCATGTTTACATAAATGCATATTTTTCCGGCTCATGATCAAATACAGCTGATCCAAAAAAAAAAAAAGAAGCGGTATATGGAATCGAGCCTCCGTTCTCCCGAATGCGAGGCTGCTCAGTTTGCTACTAGAAAACTGGGAAAATTTACAAATATAAACGAAACTAATAAAACCCCGGAATAAATTGTATACATTTAATAAAACTTTAAAGACAAGAAAATTTAAAAAAATTAAAAAAAAACGTTTTTGCCGCCGCTGAAAAATGTAATTTAACGATAGAAAATTGTGAATTATTATTAGTTAATAACGTCAAAACTGTAAATTCTAAAAAATTTGTTTGTGTACACGAAACGCAAAAAATTAACTAACCGGTTTGAATAATACTTTCAAAATGTGTCTAATTTTTAAAACAAAAGATACTTTTTACACCTAGAAATACGTTTCTAGGTATTAATGAAAGTACATTCGTAATACAGAAATTGTCATAAAATTTGTAGTACATAAAAAGTGGTTTTTTTTTTTTTTTTTTTAAATCTTTGTTTAGTTGCGTATAACAACTTTTTCTATAGTATACAATAAACTGTAATCCGAAGAAATATTATTCCAGCAGTCAGAAAGCGTCGTTCATAAGTTTCAGAACGCCGAAAGTTGGTCATCACTGCAAATAAATCAATATTTTGTCTCCAAATTGATCACTGCTGCCAAAAATGTTTTCAAAATAGTTCAGGAAACCTTCGAGTTAATCTGCAGCATTTTCGTCTGAAGTAAATGCTAAATGGATGTTTATATCTGGAAGAACTGTCTCTATTTGGAGTTACACCGTAGCCGACACGGCAAACGCACCACTACCATGAGTCGAAGCAAGAAGATTTCACGTAATGGACTCAAAGCTGCAGGTATAGGAAGACGGATGAAAATTATAAAATTAATTATCTGACCGTCTCATTAAATCTTATTATTCAGCTCAATACGATCGGCAGACATGTCCATTTAACATCGTTAGCTAGGAACGTATATCACCTGGTTTCCGGTCACATTCCAAGGACTCTTCCAACATCCGGCACACGCCAAATGGCTGTGGCGGACCGCTGCGCCATCTACCAGCTAAGCTGCTAAACTACAGCCGCAACAGTTCCCACGTCAGCCACGGGATGGCAGCAGCGTTCGGATCCAATGCCTAGCCCATGACTGCTTTGTCAACAGCGAATTCGTTTATCGATTTACAATCTTTTTCCATTGCCGGCAACTGCACTGTTTGAAGTAAACATTTATTTGTACGAGTTATAAGATTTGTGAAACACATTGTGCAGAAGTAAAACCACCGCTTTACTTGTAGACCGAATAGGTTGTACAAAAACGAGATATATATATATATATTAATTATTATTTTAAAATTATGTAATTTATAAACCAGATTACGGGGTTTATTAAAAACCGTTTACTAACCAGAAATTTACAGAAAAATTAGATAAAAAAAAATACACTGAAATAATTTTCGCAGGGCGATTCAAAATGTGAGAAGAAAAAACAAATAAAAAATGAAAATCTTAGCGTTAAGTCAGAATAATTACAGAAAATATAACGCCATTGCATTTGCTTGTGAAACTTTCACAGCTTTTCAATCAAATACCCGTTTGATACAAAAATTGTAGGTAAATGTGAAGGCATTTGTGGTAAAAGATATCCGGAAGTAGGCTATTTGTAGAAAGCTGGAAGCGAAAGTATTTAATATTTATCAAGCACTAGCGCGGCGTCATGTTTCCCCTATATTATCATTCCCAAACTAAAATTCGTAAAATTAGAAAGTTGAGTAGAGAAACTGTTACCGAAGAAAATATTCTATCCCCATTACACTAGACAAAAAGAAAAAAATAATTATTTTAGTTAAAATATAAAAAAATCTAAGCCGACAAACACCATATACGAGATAGCCAGGACAAGACCTGATTGTCCTAAATATTTGTAAGTCAATTTAATTTTGCAGTGTTGGCAGTACTGTGAAACAATATAAAAATCTCTATTAGGCTGTTACTATATCTCTGCAACTGTACGATTAGAAATATCAAACTACACCAATGATCGGCGATTAAAATTAATAGTCGCAACCTTACTGAACAGGTTTGGTTCAGTCACATTTGATCTGCCTCAGGTTTCATAGTTTCCAGCAATATGTGCCGCAATGATTAATTTCCCCGTTGCAACGTAAAACATTGTCGTATGATATACAGTGGAGATGTATAATCTAGAACAGCAGGAAACAATCTGGTGATTATGAATCCTGCACAATCACCTTTCACACCCTGCTAAACAAGTAACCGATATTTAAAAAATTGCCACCAAAGGGGCTAGAATTCGGCACTCCTGAGTCGAACGCCTGCGCATTTTCTACCACACAAAATTAAGGGCAGCGAAAACTAAAACATGTGATAAAATATTTAGGTGAACATTTTCAGGAATATCTATAGCAAATAAAGATATATAAGAAAATCGAAACTGTGGTTTGTAACGGTACAGGCATATTTTCGACTTACCCAAAATAACATTGAAATCATTTTAACAATAACTAGGCGGTGATTCAAACACTAAATATGTTAAATAAATTATTTATATTTGTTAATAGCTGAAAAAGCTCATTCAAGAACATTTTAGTACATTCTAGAAGATTCCAAAGATATTTTAGAACAATTTGGTCAAAATATGAACAGGTGCTAGGTCGACCACTTAGAAACACCATGTCTCCCACGACCCCATAGCTACCGACATACAACCACCATAGTGCACGATGGGAGACTAGAGGCTAATACCATACACAAACACCAGTGTTTTGCACTAGGTAGCTATGGCTGTAAAGTGAAATATAGGGACACACAAGTCTATTTTTATGTATTACATAAGTACACATATATAATGAGTTCCCGACGATGCTCGGTATGTTTTCGGTTGATCTCCACACACAATAAATACTGAAATTCATATCACAGGTCAGTTTTCTGCACTTACGAAACAAATTTCATGTCAATCGCTCCATTGCTGTCAGTACTTGGACGACTAACCCCCGACGTATCAGAAAATCTATACGGTTGGGAGTGATATTTTTTCCCTGCAATATTTTTAGCCACCCTATCGGAAATATGGCTACCAAGTTTCATCAAAATAACCACAGCGATTCCTGCAGAAAATGAAACAGTGAATTTTTTCAGGAAATATGGAAATCGTTCAAAATAAATTATGAAAATACCGGAAATTCCAACACTAAAGGTTCACTTTCATGTTCAAACCCATCAGATACGTATTACTTACTATTAACAGCGAATTTAATTTCTCTTGCAAACATCAGATATTGAAGATGTGCAGCCTGAGATCATAGATTCAAGAAGCAAAGAACCTGTCGGAAGTTTTTTTCAATTATATTATAACAAAAATTTCCTCTTTACGTAATTTCGTATTCAATGCGGCCATCTATTCGGTTTCGTTACATGCGAGAAGTATGATGTATGCATCTAGTTGGTATTTCATCTTTGGTGTTTCAAGCTATAATTGCAGATTTTGTTCTGGCCTCGCATTCGGGAGGACGGCGGTTCGAATCCCCATCCGGGCATCCAGATTTGGGTTTTCCATGGTTTCCCAAATCACTCCAGGCAAATACCGGGATGCTTCCTTCAAAATGCCATGGCCGAATTCCTTCCCATTCCTTGCCTCCATCCTTTCCCGTCTCTAAAGACTTCGCTGTTAGAGAGACGTTAAACAGATAAAATAATAATATTAATAAAAAAAACCTACAGATTTTTACTTACTGCTAAGGCGTTACGTTACGTTGAAGCATAAGACATATCAAACGATTCTAATCTTTAAAATAGTGAAAACCTCATCAAAATCTGTGAAGCAATTTTTGAGTTTATCTGGAACCAATACACGACGGTTTCGTTTTATAGATCACGAGACGAGATAAAAGTAGCATAAGGCCTTAATTTGCTTAGGGTTTTACGCCTTGCCGATATTTTTAGAGGCGGAAGAGAACGGGAAGGAATTCAGCCATGGTCTTTTAAAAAACCTCCCAGGTATTTGCTTGGAAATATTTCGCGAAATCACTGAAATCTTGATTCCTGGATGGGGATTCGAACCTGCGTCCTCCCGGATGCGAGGCCAGAGCGTTACCGCGCACCCACCGCGATAGATAAAATTAATTGACTAATAATAGGCAAGAGAGGCGAATAAAAGGCTCTAGAGTTTGGTTCTACAACACGAAAGTTGTAAGTTCTGCGAATTTCTCGGAATGCAATCGCCCAATTATCTCTTCTGGCCGGAAACACTTTAACTGTTCTCTGTGACGTGTCTATTGCCGGGAAATGACTACGGGGTGACTCAACGGTACTTTTCCAACTAGCCTGGACCATGTCGCAACAAGCCAACACTAGAAAGTCGCACGGATCCTGGGTGACCAATCTTCCCTCGGCAGTTTTCGACTTCTCTTCAGTATTCAAGATTTTGAGTAAAGTTTGATTAAAGTTAAACGTTTTTCTTGAAGGTTTTTAAAGTGCACAGTTTGTTGCTCTAACCAAAGAGAAACTTATCTGACATCAGTAGGGTTACTGGTACCTGAATCCTACGAGACGAGGTTAGAGTCGTTTCCGAGATGACAAATCCAACAATCGCTCCCTTTTTTTTGTAAAATCATGTTACAAACTTGTAAATCAGAACGTTATCTACGTATGAAATTTCATCAAAATCACTGAAGCTATTTCCGAGATCGTCTGGTTTATCACCTCGTAAATTGCTTTTAAAGAAAAATGCTATTATCATGTTCAATACAAATCTTAATGCCAATCAGGGATTAATTAATGCTGCAAGATTAGCGGTAATTCGCTTAGACGAGCACATCATCAGTACTAAATTCATTCACTCTGATAAAACTATGGACATACCTCGCATTAACCTCACACTACAAACCGCGCCTTTCCCAATGATAAGAAAACAATTCCCAATGGAAGTAAAATTCCCTATGAACATTAATAAAGCCGAGGTCAGACGCTTCAAAACGTAGGATTGTATTTTTTTTTTTTTTAACTGCTTTATGTCTCTCAACAGCGAGGTCTTTAGAGACGGGCAAGGAATGGGGGGCAAGGAATGGGAAGGAATTCGGCCATGGCCTTTTTAAGGAAACATCCCGGCATTTGCCTGGAGTGATTTGGGAAACCATGGAAAACCCAAATCTGGATGCCCGGACGGGGATTCGAACCGCCGTCCTCCCGAATGCGAGGCCAGAACGCTATCCGTTACATTTTTTTTTTTTTTTTTTTTTTGTAACAGTTTAACGTCCCTTTGTAACAACGTGGTCTTTAGAGACGGGAAAGGATGGGGGCAAGGAATGGGAAGGAATTCGGCCATGGCCTTTTGAAGGAAGCATCCCGGCATTCACCTGGAGTGATTTGGGGAAACCATGGAAAACCCAAATCTGGATGCCCGGACGGGGATTCGAACCGCCGTCCTCCCGAATGCGAGGCCAGAACGCTATCCGTTACACCACCACGCTCGGTTTATCCGTTACACAACCACGCTCGGTCGAATCTGTGGATACTTTAATATTAATTTATGTGTTAAAGACACATACGGTCAAATAGTCAACGAGATCACATTATAACTGCTAATTTTGTTTTCAAAGAAGTTTTTTGAAGTGGCTGGAGAACAAAAAGGTACGGCCAAAGTTTCAGGAAACATTCCTCACACACAAACAAAGAAAATATGTTATGTGGACATGTGTCCGGAAACGCTTACTTTCCATGTTAGAGCTCATTTTATTACTTCTCTTCAAATCACATTAAACATGGAATGGAAACACACAGCAACAGAACGTACCAGCGTGACTTCAAACACTTTGTTACAGGAAATGTTCAAAATGTCCTCCGTTAGCGAGGATACATGCATCCACCCTCCGTCGCATGGAATCCCTGATGCGCTGATGCAGCCCTGGAGAATGGCGTGTTGTATCACAGCCGTCCACAATACGAGCTCTAACATGGAAAGTAAGCGTTTCCGGACACATGTCCACATAACATATTTTCTTTGTTTGTGTGTGAGGAATGTTTCCTGAAAGTTTGGCCGTACCTTTTTGTAACACCCTGTATATCACGTGACAGCATAACAGCGACCAGAGATACCATTAGAAGAAATTCTTGGTTATCCCCACAATTTAATAACTAAGCAACTGCTACCAAACTCATTGCCATAATACATTCATTAAGATTTATTTTCGTAGGGTTTCATAGTAAAAAAATATTTATAAATTTTGCGGCTTAAAAAAACGTGTATCTGCTTTTGAGTAACATGTTACTCATGAAAGCAACTTTAAACAAAACTTTAAAAAATTAAATTACTCATGGTCTGTGTTGTAACCACGAGTGCCAATTGAGATTCCGGCTTAGGATAACTTTTAATTTAATTAAAGCTTTCATTAATGTTGTGGAAGTTTGTGCGCTATGTTCGCTGTACGTGAGTTATTAGGTTATATTAAGTGGACATCAGACCAAATATGTTACAGAATCAACTATACTGGCAATTCATTTTTTCGGAGTTGCTCAAATGTTTAATAATATGGAATGTGTATTAGGTTCTCTGGCCGTTACAGATACTATGACCAATTATTAATTTAATTTAATTTAATTGCAATGGAGCACAGGCTCCGGTGGCAATTTCCCTACACACCCATCTTCCCCCTATCCTGCACCCACCTACATTTGCCCTCTACAAATTTTATCTTTAAATTCCTTCAAAGTTTTCGGTAAATTATTCATCATTTCTCTTGGTAACTCATTCCAATCCCTGACAGCCTTACCTAAAAAAGAAAATCTTCCCACACCCTTGTACCTGAAATCGAGTGCCAGCTTGTGGTCATGGTCATCTTTTCCCTTCCATGCGCTACTTTTCATACCTACTGCAATATCTTTCCATGACTCATCGCCAGTATACGCCCTGTACACACCCATTTCCCTCCTCATCCTCGTCCTGTCTTGCAATGAATCCCATTCCAGCTCCTTTATCATATCCGTCACTGATATAATAATTTCCAGAAACAAATCTAGCAGCCCTTTTTTGCACCCTCTCCAACTCCTGTATTTGATACGTAAAATGAGGGTCCCATACTACACTACCATATTCAAGCAATGGTCTGACCAAAGTTTTGTAAGCCAATTCCTTGACTTCTCTCGTACATCCCCTCATAACTCTCTCCAACAAGTGCAGAACTTTGAAACCTTTTCCTACCACCTGTCCTATGTGTCCTGCCCAGTTAAGTTTGTTATCAAAAGTAATTCCAAGATATTTACATTTCAAGTCTTCAGCAAGCAATTCCTTCCCCACCTTATATTCATAATTAACCTTTTGTTTTTTATTTGTGTATCTAATAAGCTGACTCTTCTTTGCATTTATCTTCATTCCATGTTTACCAACCCAACTAGATATCCTGTCCAGATCACCCTGCAGCTGTTTACAATCCTCTATCGTTTTGATTCTTTTATACAGCATTATGTCATCTGCAAACAATCTAAATTCAGATAGTAAACAATCAACACAATTATTCATTAGAATAATGAATAACAATGGTCCCAATACGCTACCCTGTGGCACACCCATTTTTACTTCCACTTCTTTTGATACTACATTTCCTACCCTAACTTTCTGTTTTCTACCTTTTAAAAATTCTTCTACCCAGCAAATGACTTTCTTATCCACTCCAATGGTTTTCCGGCTATCTTTAAGATATCTGTAGTAATATTATCTTCACCAGCCCCTTTATGTTTTTTCAGCTTTCTTATTTCCTTCATGATTTCCTCAGGATGGATATCAAATTTTTTACTATCGTCATTTCTAATTGTGTTGTTAAGCTCGTTCTCCGAATTAGACCCTCCTGTTTCTGATTCATTGTCCCTAATGCTTTCACTGAACCAGTTACTTGAAATCTCTGCCTTTTTCAAATCGTCAGTAACTTCTTCTCCATCCTTATCTATAAGTGTCTCTCCACCCTCCCTTCCCCTCAGTTTCCTGATATAGCCATAGAAATTTCTAGATGCATCAGTCAATGAGTGTTTGTCCAATCTCAATAAAAAAACAACGTGATACTTTCGAAGCAAACAGAATTTATTTAATTTTACTTTTTTTAAATTTTTCAGAGTGAATGGACAAATACAAGTCAAGTTCGTATTTAAGCAAGTTTGAGTCTATGACAATTGAAGCAATTACACGATTGCGCTATCGTCCCTGTTCGTGTTTAATACCTACTTCTATTAATACCTCTGAGTTCAAGCTCAAGAGATTTTATTCACCCTGAAACACAGGTCAAACTGTCATAATCTTTCATTCTAAAAACTGGAACTATTCTAGACCCGTGATGATACACAAAAGACGGTCACAGGCTGACACTTGCTGAGCATAGCAAGCAACATTTATCTATGGTAAATCTAAAATTCTATCTATCCCGAGACGTTACCAGTTTACTATTATTACCACGAATCAATGCAAATAATACAGGAAGCAAGAGCGAAAGGAAATTTGGGTAACAGCTAGATATTCAGTTACCCTTGGCACAGTTAAGCAAAGACAATTTAAGGGATGGAACGTTGCAATAGAATACATTCTCTCGCCCAGATGTGTACGGTTATAGAAATTAACGGAGAACGTGTCGTTTCTTGGTGGCAGAAGTATAACGGGAAATTATGCAAGTCAACAAATATTTGCTTTTAGGCGTCAACACCCCATGGCTTCTGGAAATGTAATCATTAAAATTTTACTATCGAAATTTTGTGTTAACGACTGTTTCGATGTTTCTTTTTTTTAACTTATGGCTTTACGCCTCGTCGACGTCGAGGTCATTAGAGGCGGGATGGGACTGGGGACAAGGGACGGGAAGGAATTCGGGCATGGCCTTTTTGAAGGAAGCATCCCGGCATTTGCCTGGAGTGATTTGTGGAAACCATGGAAAACCCAAATCTGGATGCTCGGACGGGGATTCGAACTGGCGTCCTCCCGAATGCGAGGCCAGAGCGTTAACCGTTCACCCACCACACTCGATATCAGATAATTTTTAAGTCATAATTCTTTTTCAATATTTTTCTCAGCTTCAATATCTTACTGTTATTCACTTAAAATCGCTTTATCGTTATATACGTATAATTGCAATATTAGCATCAGCTAGTAGGTGACCTTAATGATCACGTTATCGACAGGCTGTAGGCAGCCTAACCCCACTATCCTAGTTAAATTCTAGTGGTTATAGTTTAAATTCTTTAATGTTTATGGTTTCATCAAATTGTTTTGGATTTATATACAAATAATAAAAGTTACATAAAAAATAACAAACTGGACATTAATACATAGATCCGATGATTCCTCTCTCAACGGAGATGATCTTTCAATGATCTTTGATGTCCACGAGTCGTTAAATCTGGTCAAAATAATTAAACAAGATATAAAAGTCACGAAATGGGCACATTCTGGAAGTGCTAATTAAATGAAACAGTTTAACAAATAACAGAGGAGAGAGAAAAAAAATACGAAAACAAAAATCGGGAGATAACGAATGAAGACAGTAGATTTTCTAAGAATCGTTCATAAACATGAAACAGAAAAAATGTACAAAATGAACATTTCCTGTGTGAAGGAGGTAATTTTGCCAAGAATGCTATATAGTAAAGATAGATTTATTTCAGAGGTATGAAATAAGCACATTATTGAAGATAACAGGTGAAGAAAGTAGTTTGTCGAAGAATCGGAACAAATGAAAATACTGTAAATAGCATGTGAACGAGGGGATTTTTCCAAAAAAAATCTTACAGAGAAGAAGGAAAGATAAAAATGTACGAAGAAATTTGTCGAAAAATTGTACAGAACCAGTGAATATATATATATATATATATATATATATATATATATATATATATATATATATATATATATATATATATATATATATATATATACGAAATGAACATTTCGTGGAAATAAATTGTGATGGATATAACAGAGAAAAGAGAGAGATGACAGATACGAAATAAGTGCAACGTGAAGATAACAAGCGAAGGAAGCAGTTTGTCGTATTATCGTACAGAAACAGATAAAAAGTACAAAATGAAGATATCCTGGAAATAAAATGCTACCAACGGAGTATTACAGAGCATCTTACAAAGAAAAGGGAGTGATAAAAGGTGGGCAATAAGATATTTCTGAATACAACAGATGAAGAAAGTAGTTTGTCGAAGAAACGAAACAGATTGATAATACGAATATTCTGGAAGGAACATGTGAAGAGAGTTTTTACAAGAATCTTACAGAGAAAGAGAAAGGAGACAAAAGATACGAAACAAGAACATTCTGAAGATAAAAGGTGAATAAAGTAATTTGACAAAAACACGGAACGGATAAAAAGTAGGAAAGGGGTAGTTACTAGAAATTGTCGGGGGAAAAGGAGATATTGAAGAATTTTTCATAAGAGGAGATGGATGTGATTGGTTAATTTCTGCATTGAAGAGACGGGAATAACGTAAGAAATGAGATATCTATAGTAGAATCTGCAGATACATTAGAACATGGGTTGTGAGGCAATGTTCGCATGAAGAGATTAAGGATTCTATTAAAATACACGGCAAACTTACGACACAGAATAATATATCACAACGGAGACGAGAAAAAAGTTACAAGGAAGAATACCTTTTACTGAATCCGAAACAGAAGTTGACAATAGAAATGCGTCCTCAGACTTCGGTGTAAATTTCTTGCAAATTTTCACAAAATACTTGCAAACTTTTATTCGCACCGACCAATTTATCCGAGTATTTAGTTGGCATACTTATAATGTTTCGGATGGAATTTTTAAAAATGGAAGCGGCTTAATAAATAGAATCCAAAAATGTAGTCCCCCCGCATTAAAAACATTCTGCAATTTGTTCTTTTCTTCCCGCGTATGAACGAACAAAGTTTTAACACTTCTGTTGCTAAATTACTTAAAAATTTGGTTTGTAACATACAACATGTCATATGTGTGATGAATCGATTTAAAGGGTACTTACTGCCTCATTTCCATTTTCCGAAGAAACATGAAAATTCACAAACTTTGATTTGAATTGACAAATCATTTTTTTTTCCGGCTTCTTGTCTTGGTATTTTCAGTTTATAGACGGCAATTTTTCAATGAGATGGGTCATTTATCATCAGAAGATGAATTGGTTTGAGAAAATTTTAATTTTCATCTTTCCTAATGAGAAACATGTGTACTTTCTTTCATCATGAAACAACCGTGGATGACTTTTTTTTCTGTATGAAACGACGAAAGTCCACAACCCCCACATTTGGAGGTCTACTTGACATACTAAATACTTTCTAAAAAAAAGAATAAATGTAACATATATAACGACCGCCCCTTTGTCTCAGTTGGTTGCGGCACCATGACGGTCTGTCACGGTCTTTTGAAGGAACCATTCCTCCATTCGCATGGAGTGATTTCGGGAAACCAAGGGAAACTGAATGCGTGGACGGAGATACGGACCCATGACCTCCCGAATGTAAGGCAAGAGTGTCATCGCTCATCCACCACGCTGCGTTAAAATTTATCAAAATGTTTGATTTAGAAAAAGCTTTTGATATTGTTAGACGGGACAAGATGTTCAAAATTTTAAAGATGTAAGGTCTAAAGTATCGAAATAGAAGAATACTTTATAAACTATATAGGAATCAAGTGGCTATAATAAAAATAGAGAATCATGAGAGACATGCATCAGTTAAAAAAGGTGTGAGACAAGGTTGTAGTCTATATCCGTTAACATTCAACTTGTATGTAGTGGAAGCAATAAAGAAAGTAAAAGAAAATTCAAGGAGAAAAAAATCAGTATGCTACGATTTGTGCTGATGACATTGTCTTGTTAGCAGAACAGGTAGAAGATATTTAGAAGTTGCTGAATGGCAGAAACAAAATACTTAATATATATTTTGGACCGAATATAAATCAAAGCAAGACAAAAGTGATCAAATGTAAGAGAAATGATACCAATCACAGTAGATTAAATATAAAAATAGGATCACAAGCAAAAGGAGAAGTAAATGAATTCTGCTACTTGCGAAACAAAATTACAACCGATGGCCGAAGAAGGAATGATGTTAAAAGCAGAATAGCACTAGCAAAAGTAGCCTTCATGAAAAAGAGAAATATTGATCTAGGACTTATAAAGAACTTTTTAAAACATTGTGTGGAGCACAGCACTTTATGGTAGTGAAGCATAGACTTAAGGAATACCAGAAAGAAAGAAAATTGAAGCATTTGAAATGTGGTGCTATAGAAGGATGCTGAAAATTAAGTGGACTGTCAAAGTACGAAATGAACGAGTTTTGGAAATGATGGGCGAGGAAAGAAGTTTGTGGAAGAAGCTTACAGAAAGAAGAGACAGGCTGGTAGGTCATATTTTGAGACATGCTGGATTGGTTAATTTGTTAGTGGAGGGAACAGAACTGTAGAGGAAGACAGAGATTAGAATATATGAAGCAGATAATTGAGGACGTGGGTTGTAAGGGGTATGTAGAGATGAAGAGGTTAGCACAAGATAGGAAGGGATGGGGGATTGCATCAAACCAGTCTAAAGACTGACGACAGCAAAAAAAAAAAAAAGAGAGAAGAAGAGAGAGAATAGATCACAATGCTTTCCCCGCGAACGAAGTTAGAAATAAGTAAAGTAAAAACATTAGAAATGGTCTGACATTTAAGTAGACCTATAATTTGCTATATATAACACCGAAGAAACGATGGGTAAAGAAAGAAATTAGAAAAGGTGGTCGAGGAGATGGAATGAAGGATGACATAATAATAAACACAAGATTGGTTATTAGTAGAGGAAATAGATGATGAAGGTAAGACGTATAGACGAAATCAAAGTATGTGAAGACATAGCTCTGTGGAGACAAAGAAATGGAGAAATCAACCAGACGGGACAAAATAAATCTGTATTTGACGTTCGAATGTTCTAGGCTAGATGGATGGTACTTACCTAGGCGATCTTCCTCTCTCCCCGCTGTCACCAGCGCTAGACTCGCCAGAAGAATCCCGTCCAGTCCTGTGTTCAGAATGCTGTCCTTCCATCATCATTCACTCGCACACAAAACAGAAAGGAACGGCTCAAAATAAAAATAAAAAAATATAACGTCCACTCACGCCCGACACTGAAAAAGGAAAGCAGGAGTTACACCCGGGAAACAAACCACAGGCTAAATAAAACACACGCAGAGGTACCACGCGACTGACGGGATTCGAACTGTGGACTTGCAGACCGTAAAAAAATAAAAAAAATCTTCTCGGGCTTCCAACCGCGTATAAATGTCACATTAATATGACGTTTCCAAGAGAGTCCATCTCTGCCCTCATTTTCAACAAAGTGTGAACATTTATACAGTTGGTTGAAAAAGAGGGCAATGATTGACTCCATCAAAACGCCCCATTGATGTCACATTTATACACGGCTGTAAGCCCGAGAACAGTTTAGTTCTTTTTATAAAAAAAAATACATCCTATATCTTTTCGGATACAAAACGTGGGTTTATAACTCGTATAATCAAACCTTATAGTCCTTTATATCTTCGTAGATACAAACTGCAAATTTAGAGTTCGAAAAAACAAAAACCTCTTAAGTTATATACCGTTTGCGAAGCACATCTGGGGGATACAAAACAAAAACTCAAAATTCCTCGTCCTCTCTTTCTTGTGAGAAATAAATGGAGGGATTTTAGCAAGAAAATTTAAAATTAGTTTTCTATCTCTCTCGCATCACTAACTGTGAAATACCGCACTAATATAATACCTAGACCTTAAAATCCCGAGTAACATTTTCTAGCAAACTGACATAAAATTTTTTTTTTTTTGCCTCTATTTGTTTTTCTAATTGTTGGCTGATCAATATTACTACATCTTCCAAAGCACACAATTTTTATGCGCTGGGGGTTTTATACTTCATCAACGTCGAGGCTGGAAAAGGGGGGTCGGGACAATGACGGGAAGGAATTCGGCAATTACCTTTTGAAGAAACCATCCCGCCATTCGCATAGAGTCGTTTCGGGGAACAATGGAAAACTGAAATCTGGATGTCCATAAGGGGATTCGAACCCGCGTTCTCCGGAATGCGACCCCAGAGCGTTACGCTTACCCACCATGCTCGGTAAAAAATTACAGACTTACAGATTTCTGCTTGTATATTTATCCCACGGCAAGAAATATGGGGATCCATAGAGAGTAATTAAAATGTGGTAGACCTTTATCTCTGGCCAATAATATTAGACGCATCCAGGTTAAAATACTCTGGTTTTTTCAATGTATGAAATTTAGGCGCCAAGATCGATAATATTACAGTTCCTAGTCATCTATTTGGGCTATCAAGTCGAAAAATCAGGATTTATAGTCCTGTAAATCTTACCGGGCAACAATTGTGGTCTTCCAACCAGAAAATAATGGTAAAATTGTTAGTTTTCTATCCATTCCAAGACATAAATTGTGGGTGTACGTATAGCTCATATCTCGAAAAATTAAAATTCCTAGCTCCATATCTGTTTTGGGCTAACAACTCAAAAAAATTCAAATACCTAGTCCTTAATGTCTTCGGAAGCAATTGTTAGTTTCTATGGCAAAGAATCAAAATCCATATGTACCGAGGCACTAGTTCTGGGTTTCATAAAAAAAAAAAAAAAAAAAAAAAAAAAACCGCTTTATCTCTAAATCTCTTCCAAAACAATCACACAGAGTTCAAATTCTCCATTAGGGGACATCCATAAATTACGTGAGGTGTTTTTCCGGATTTCCGGACCCCCCTTTCTGGTCCGAGAGCCCCCTCACTTTTTTTCGACGAAAGAAAGCCTTTCCACACCATTATGCCCGAAATCAAATCCCAAAGTTTATTTTGTTCCGTGTTTTCGTTATGTTTATGTAAGGAATAATTCCAGGAGCGTTTCAGACAGGTAAGGACTATTCAGATAAATACTTCAAAGATGAAATATACAAAACAATTTTGGATGAATTACGGGAAAACAATTTATACGTAAAGTCCCTAATTTTTTAGGACAAATTCATTTTCAGAGTATCATAGCGCCTTTATTACAGGCATTATTGCTTTGATCTAAATTATTTTTCTAGCAAATAGTTCAGTCTTTTATTTCACAGGATATTACGTCTAAATTTTCCGGCGCCGAAATATGACTGGGCTGCCCAAAGCAGATAGCAAGTACAAACTGATAACGTAGGCAATCACAAATAGATACGGCAATGACTTGCTCTGTACAAGACGACTGTTTTTCTCATTCCAAAACGATTAAATCGACTTCATCATACTTCATTCAAAAACAAATTATCAGATAACCAAAATCACATTAATTACTGCAACGATGTATGTCATAATTGTCCTATATTGTTAATATAGGCTAAACACTTCAAAAGTTTTTACAAACCAATTATGATCTATTTTTTTTTTTATCTGTTCCTCCATCACTACCTTTAAATGGGAAGTAAAGGCGAAAAATGTAAGTATCTGATTACAGCCAAATTCCTATTAAATAAATCACAAATAATATTTTTCCTATGGATGGTGTAACCCTTATATATGACGACTCTAAATAGCTATTCGATATTGGTCGTGAGTTTTACTACATGTACAAATAAACTTATCGCAAAAAAAAACTATTATACATATGACTAAACAATCTGAAAATGTAGTAAAGTTCCATCCCACAATAGCCTTAAGAACTCTACCAAACATATAAATTTGAGAATAATAAAATACGTAAAGGATGTGATAAAATAGAAATTAATTTTAGAAGCCTGGTCAAAGAAATAAGCTAGATGCGGAAAACTTTTAAAAATTTTCTACACTATAGGTTAGAAAAACAGCAAAAATAATAGAAAATGTAATGGAAAAGTAATGTTGAAAAATCGTAGGCCAAAGGATGTACGGGGAAAGACAAGAAAATGGAAGGTAGAATGCACGGAAAGAAAATATAGATAAAGCGCGTAGAAATTCAAGAAACAGATAAACAAATTTTTTAAAAAAAAAAAAAACTCGTCGAAACAGAAGGATTTAGATTAATTACGAAAAATGGAGCAAAATGAAAAATCGAAGGCCAAAAAATATACGGTAAAGAGAAGAAAACGGAAGGTAAAATGGATGGGAGATAGAAAAAGCAGGTAGAAACTCAAGAAACAGATAAACCAAAAAAATCAAACTTAATAACCTACAGACGCGTATCTATGGAGCATAACAAAAATTTGTAAATCTTTTAACCTTACCAAAATAGTCATTAGAATCTATATTAGAAGTCAAAATTCATCATAATTTATTATTGTTTCAAACCTACGCTTTACTCTTAATATTAACTTGTAGCTTCGCAATAAAAAAACTATAAGCTGGAATGCACATACAAAACAGATTCGCGACTAAATTATGAATCAGGACAGAAAAGTGGTATTATCAAGATAATAAGTAATAGGAAAATAGTCTTTTAGTCTTAAAAATAAGTTCAGTATTTCATCTGCATATTCTGCAACTTCAAATTGTTTAGCTGGAACGCAATACCTTGAGGCGCTGACCCGTCCCACCATCTGACGGCGAATACGCGAACCCAAGAACCAGCCAGCACCCTCAAGCGGCCGAACATAAAACTACTTGGAGCATGCAACCGGAGGTTTTTTTCCCCCCTAATGGAAATTAATATTTTATCGATCAATCGATAGATACTTCATGAACGTATACTGAAATAAAAAAATTTCCCCCGTCTGAGGAGGGTTGAAAGTTTTGAAAATTTTCCGTACAAATGTGAACGAAAATGAACGCATTTGGTAACGAATACTAGTCACTAAAATCAAAATGAGTACAAAAGAAATAACAAAAGATTACTTAACAATGTTACAAGGAATGATTCATAGAACCAATTTTTGGAACACGACCGAAGTATTTTTCTAATATCACCAAAGCAAAAATCCAATTTAGGTGTATACAGTTTGACAGAGTGAGCCATAAAATAGTAGTAAATAAAGTAAAATCTATTGGAGTGGATCAACAAGTGATTTGCTGGATAAAAGAATTTTTGAAAAGTAGGATACAGAAAGTTAGGGTAGTAAATGCGGCATCAAAAGAAGTGGAAGTAAAAATGGGAGTGCCACAGGGTAGCATATTAGGACCATTACTATTTATTATTCTAACGAATAATTGTGTTTATTGTTTACAATCAGAAATAAATCAGGGTAAATGTAGGTGGGTGCAGGATAGGGGGAAGATGGGTGTTTAGGGAAATTGCCACCGGGGCATGCGCTCCATTTCAATTTAATTTAATTAATATATTAACAATCTCTACCGCTACAATGCACTAATCTGCATAAAACACATACAGTATACCCATCTCTCTGTAATATGTGGTGTTACTGTCTAATGGTAACGCGATCAATCCTTAGCGAAACCTAACGGCTTGTTTCTGAACTGTACCATACGGATTACCTTGATAGTTAATGCTTTTGGCCTGGAATTCCAAAAATTTTATTAACAATTTACGGGGTTACCAAAGCGAAGTCATTAATTATTAAAATGATACCTCATTTATCTATTTTGGTTAGTTACGAAGGGAGATAAATGTCTCGTGAATAAAAAACACATTTAGAGATGACTAGCATTTGCCCGCTGCTTCACGCGCGCGTGCCTTGGCAGGTGTAGAAATTATTTACCGATTTTATTCTCTTATCAGACATTAACGTGGAAAGGCATGAACTGTTAATGTATTCTGAATAGTTTCGTTTTGTTTCGGTTAATACGTTAGGTTCGGTTTTCATACTGATGTCAGAGAGTTGTTTTATTCATATTTTAACATGATGCAATTGATTCAATAGTAGAAAAGGTTCCTGAAAAATTAACAGTAGTAATTCGTGGTTGTAATTATTGTGCGAAGTATAAACATTTATTGTTTAGAAAGGCTTTCACGGTTCAAACGACGTTCTTTCTTCTGTGCGCTTTCAGAAGCTATGGATTTAGCGTATAGAACCCGGTTATAGGTCAATCGCTTTTCTCGGTGCAGGTTACTTTCATTTGCTCTAGCTATTTCATCTAGTTCTCTTTGACGTTGCAGACGATGTTGTCGGTCTATTTCACTCTCATTTTGCCGAATATTATTTCTGAAAGCAATATTTAACTCAGCTAAAACATAATATTTTTAAATGCTGATATGGAGGATTCCACGTTAACCGTGGTACCGAAAATTTAAATGGGTATATAACAGTTGTAACGTTAAGAAATCTGATATTATAATCATTATGTGTAATTTTTTTTGGCGATTTTATGTGTAAACTTTGCCTGGGATTATATAGCTAGGTATAAGCTTTGTTAAGGATGTATCTGTGGATTTAATGAAAAATATTCTTTCCATGATCCTTAACTAAAAAAAGTTTATTTTTAAATGTGGATACCGAGGATTGCAACATAACCACGGTGCCATAAATTTATGTAAATATAGCAGTAATCTACGACTTAGTCCTCTTGGAAGTGTGCTGAAATATAAAAATTCGTTACCAATTATCACAGCATCTCAATTTTTCTGATTTATTTATTTTTTGTTGCTTTTTATTTTTTGTTGTTTGGATATTGGTTTTATTTTATGTTGATACACCATCAATTATTCCTGCTTTAAAATAGAAATTTACGTGAATTGGAGCTACTCTTGATTTCAAATCGTCGTATCATTACTGTCATTATTTCAGTCAGATATAATTAATCCAAAAATGTCGAGATGTGATCATGGTACAGTTTATGTAGTAACGTGCATGTAACTGAAACAATTATTTCTGAGTGGCAACATTATCGCAAGTTGTGAATCGCTTGAAATGCAACCTGACAGCTGATATGATGCTTTGTTATAGGCCTAAGAGACGATGCCTGCAGCTTTATAATCTACGCGGTGTAGCATTAGGATATGAAACATTTTTAATTTAAGTTTCTTTCAATATAGCCGTATTTTCTATGTAATTATTTCAGTCGCATGTAAGTACCAGGCGAAACAACCACCTGGACCAGATGACAATTGACTCGTTTTGTTTAGCATCAGGCATAACGGGTTTAGTTTTAAAATTTACGCGGTGTAGAATAGAATTTTATATTTGAAATAAAAATTCGTTACCAATAATCACAGCATCTCAATTTTTCTGATTTATTTATTTTTTGCTGTTTGGATATTGGTTTTTATTTTATGTTGATACACCATCAATTATTCCTGCTTTAAAATAGAAATTTACGTGAATTGGAGTTAATCTTGGTTTCAAACCGTCGTATCATTATTGTCATTATTTCAGTCAGATATAATTAATTCAAAAATGTCAAAATGGATCACGGTACAGTATATGTACTAATGTGCATGTAACTCAAGCAATTATTTCTGAGTGGAAAAATTATCGCAAGTTGTAAATCGATTGAAATGCAACCTGGACAGTGATGACAGCTGATATGCTTTGTTATAGGCCGAAGGGACGATTCTTTTAGCTTTATAATTTACGCGGTGTAGCATTAGGATATGAAAATTTTTTTATTTGAGTTTCTTTCAATATATCCGTATTTTCTATGTAATTATTTGAGTCGCATGTACCTGAATTTTCGGATGCCTAGTTATATTTGCACGTTATAGCCACGAGACATATTAATCGAATAAAGTACTTCCAAATATGTGCAATTCCGCATAAGTCATTATGAAAGAAGTATGTTTTATTACTTGCTGATATTTATAATAGCTGTTTTTCAGACATCGCTCTTCGAGAAAAAACTGAATTTCGTATTAAGTATTGGCTTATTGTGGCTGTATTGTACAGAATTCACGTAGTAATTTTGTTCCAGAGACAAACTGTATAACAGTCTACCAGAGACAATACGTCTTCAATATTTGTAATACAACTTACGATTCAAGTAAATGCTGATTATACTTGATTCACGTCTTCTTTTTATTTTGAAGTACTGCGGTCCAGAAAAATGAATCGCAGAAGAAAAAAAAAAAAAAAGGAAATCCTAAATTTTGTCAGGGCTCTTTATAAAAGGAGTGACCGTCTGAATGTGTATAATTATCTGTGGTCAACAGTTTCACATTTCTGAAGTTTTTTACTGACTTTTTCTTCTTCCCATGGTACATATTAGTCGTTAGCTACTTCTGCAGATGTTGATCAGCAACATTAGCTTTAAAAATTTGGAAACACCATGCAAATTGATGCGGTAGTTTTTGCGTTATTAGAGATCAAGCCTCACTACAAACGCAGCTTGCTTACAGATTTATAATAGTATAGATAATACTTTTGCCCTTTCATGGTCGAATTCCAAAAAAATCCTTTCTAAAAATATGAAATGCTGCAAGCAAAGATCTTAATCTTTAAAATGATATCTGATTTATCGTTTTATTTTAGATATCAAGGGAGATAAAGGGATCGTGACACAAAACTACTTTTGAGAAATAATGACAGTCGAATTCTAAAAAATTCGTTTCCTAAAATATGGTCTCACCAAGTAGATATCCTAATCTTTAAAATACTATATCATTTATCGATTCGCTTGAGTATCAACGGAGATATATCTCTTGCCACAAAAGAGCAAGTTTTAGAAATAGTGATACTTTTGCCTTTAACGGTTAATTCAGAAAAATTCTTTTCTTAAAATATTATGTGACGATAGCGATGCTAGTGACAATATATATATGATATTTGTTGTTTTACTGGCTATTTTTCTAAATAAAGACGTATTCACTTTAATACTAGTGGTAGTAGCCATAATACTATTTACGTTTCGACATTAAACTAATTCGTATTATGTTCCATGTTATTTGTATTCGTGGTAAACGGGAAAATTTATGTCAGTGGAAAAATACAATTACGCGAAACAATAGCAGCTGCGACAGTTTTAGATATCAGGAATGTTTAAAGATTATTTTCGACATACGAGTAGTTTTTTATATATATATTGAAAGCGAATATCTATTATGCAGTAACATAATGTTTAGTATAGGACATAGTTATTTGAAAAAATTGAAATAGCAGCAGGCAACTTCGACTGAAACTACTTGGGCTTTACGCCTCGTCGACGTCGAGGTCATTAGAGGCGGGATGGGGACAAGGAACTGGAAGGAATTCTGCCATGGCCTTTTGAATGAAGCATCCCGGCATTCGCCTGTAGTGATTTGGGGAAACCATGGAAAACCCAAATCTGGATGCCTGGACGGGGATTCGAACACGCGTCCTCTCGAATGCGAGGCTAGAGCGTTAACCACTCACCCACCACGCTCGGCGACTGAAACTAAATATGACGAATGTACACGGGCAAATTAATTAATTAATAATGAGATTTTTATCAATAATTATGTTTCCATTTGTAATATGGAGTTTATTATATTAAACTGTTAAATCTCGAAAGAGCGCTTTTTAACACCAACAGAACCAAGATTGAAAGAACTAACTCCCATGCTCAGTATAGTTTTCTATTCACAAGTATCATACCGATTATGGACGTTACACATCAAGGCATAGGTAGATAGTTCAATCAAAACAACTTGGCCTGTGTCAAACATCCATAGACATCGAAACCTAAGGCAGACAAAAATAAAATGAAAAAAATCAAATGAAAAATTTTTATTAATAATTATATTAAAGGGGACAGAAACTGAGGAATAAATCCCTACAGTAAATGATTTTTCATATATAACCAAAATTGATATATAAGGCACTATATTAAAGATTGAGCTCTCCCATTCTGATGAATTGTAAGGTTGTTCCTAATTCCGAGTTTTCGCCCAGATTTTTATCAAGTGTGGATGGTTACTGTTAATTGTTCTCCTACAAGCAGCAGCACTTCATGGTCTATGCCTATGGCTCCATCTACGCGATTGTTTCTTACTGAACACTCTCTACACCTCTGTGCTGCAACAAAGTATTCCCATCTCCAGTCTACAGGTAGAGAAGGAACAGACAAGCGCGAGTGGCCCTCTAGCAACATTTATTCCACTTCATGTAAAAAAACGTTAAAGTAAGATCGACAGAATAATCGGAAGATTCGAGGAAATTACTTTCTGTGCTCAGTTTATAATTCTCTCCAAGAGTATCAGATCATGGATTACGATAGACATCATTGCACAGGAAGTTAGGGGGCATCCATTAATGTCTAATGACGACAGGTGAAATAGGGTGGGGGGGGGGAGGTCCCGCGAAATCACACCGAGGGAGAGGGGGGGGGGGGTCTCCGTCAAAATCACACGTCATTTAAGAGGGAATCCGACCAAATCTCACAAAGTCTTACCAGAGGGGGAACGTCCGGATTCACGGAAAAATACCTCACGTGTTCAATGGACGCCCCCTGAGCTTCATCAGAGAGGTTGGCCCGTTGCTAACATTTTTCCTGGTCCAGCATTTCACCTCTAATTTTTCGGTCTCGCTTTAAAGAAAGAAGTCTTTGTTGACACATGCAGCATCTGCAACTGAGTAAAATGTGTTTTCATTTCCATTCACTCTTCGAAACGTCACTAAAAACGAAATTTACTCTAAACAAATATTGCATAGAAAAAACAGCTGCGAAGATGGAGCCACAGTCATCAGAAGACAGCCGCAGAAAGATGGAGCCACAGTCGCAGAAAGACAGCCTTGAATATCAGCTAGAGTCATAGTATACAACCGTGAATATGGAGCTACATTCATAGTAAACAGCACAAAGGTGAAGCCATAGTCACCTCAAACCAGCCACAAAGATGGAGCCAAAAATGGAGCCACAGTCACAGAAAGACAGCCGCGAACATGAAGCAATAGTCACACAAAACAGCCGCCGATGGAGCCACATGCATAGAAAACAGACGCGTAGATGGAGCCACAGGCATAGATCAGGTAATGCTGATGCATACAGAAACTCCTTTTAACTAACATCAGCTGTCTACACTTTGTAGAAATCTGAGCCAACACTTACATTTATAACTATACAGTTATAACTATACAATCTGCAATTCCATATTAACAAATCAGAATGGTATCTCAATAACCGGTTTTGGTTATACAAAGGGAGAAACACCATGTAGATATAATGTATTGGGATTTATTTGATTTCTCCAGTTCCTCATTCTGAATTCTTTACTGCGTGTCGTTTTTTTTTTAACTTAGGTGGCAGTGCTATTTAGTATAGTCTGTCTTTTGTCCCTACTATCCATTAAATAATACATCAAACCATTATCTCTTCCATCCCTTTTGATACAGCATTTCCTATCCAGACTATTTCCTTTCTACCTTTTAAAAATTCTTCAACTCCGCAAGTCATTTCTTCTTCCACTCCATTGGTTTTTACCTTATTTACCACCATTTTATGGCTCACTCTGTCAAATGCCTTATAATGATCTAGTGCTACACTATCAGCTTGACTTTCCTTCTCCATTTCATCCTAAATATCTTGAAACTAGTCCACTATCCGAGATTCACATGAATATCCTTGTCTAAGGCAAAGTTGTCGATTTGCAATTCAGTTTCTTTTCCTCACAAATATGTCTCCGTTAATTTACATACCACTGGTCGTCCTGTAATTTTCAGCCCTGTTTGTCACCCCTCCATTATGGATCAATACTACTAGCGCAATCTTTGCTTCTGAATATTAAATACCCGGTGCCTTTATAGAAAAGTAAATTCTAAGATGGACGAAAATTAAGTGTCGTTTACTTTCTATGAAAATCACTGTCAACTAACCAAATAATTAACGGTTTTTAAAACTAATTGCATCAAGACCAGTTATTAACCAAACGGGGCTTTTACCACGCGCAAAGAAGTAATTAATTGAGTACTCAGCAATTAACTATAACACTATAGTTTCTCAGGTTAATCGTGAAGCAATTAAACATTTTTTCCAGTATTTTTCAAGATATAATCGTACTATTTCTATTCCGAACACTTTACTTAAGCCGACGGTGGTAGGTGAGTGATTAACGCTTCGCATTAGGGAGGACGCGGGTTCGAATCCCCGTCCGGGCATCCAGATTTGGGTTTTCCATGGTTTCCCTAAATCACTCCAGCCGAATGCCGTGATGCTTCCTTAAAAAAAACCATGGCCGAAATCCTTCCCGTTCCTTAGCCCTGTCCATTCCCGCCTTTAAAGACCTCGACGACGACAATGCGTAAAGCCATAAGCAAAAATAAATAAATAAATAAAATAAACACTTTGCTTAAATCTATTGATTAACGCATTCAATGTCAAAGTATTTGACAAGCGACTCATTTATTTGGATACAACAATCTATTTTAATACCCATAATGATGTTTGTCTACGAGTTATACTAACTGATTTATAAGAATTTTTTTTACGTTGGTCATATCATTGCGTATAAGAAAATTTTCTGGTACTGGGTAGCGTGTTTAGTACTGCACGTGAAACACGTCTCAATGCGTCCGGACACATACAAATCAGAACAACCAAAACGTCGCAATATAATATCAGGAAGTTTGTAAATATTGAACCACTCGGAAGCCTTAGATTGTAACCAAAATTAGGTTAAAAGACAATAAACTAAAGAATAACACGTAATCTGGAATTGAGAACTATGGTAATTCCAGAAAATTATGTTGGGAAGCGTAAGAAGATAACTGAATGGGGAAGATACTAAAGTAAAAGCAATTGCGATTATTGGCAGAAGCGCGGCGACTTAGTGACAGAGTTTCAATTTGCCGCGTAATCTGCCACTGTCGGGGCAACCCTAACCTGACCCGGTCATCACAGATCTTGGTGTAAGTCAGTTATAGGATTGTGTATTGACCAGCATTCGAACAGGGAACCTCTAGATTACCATTCAAATAACTTAAATCACTTCATATGCTACAGAAATCTCAGGTTGAAAATATGTGTACTGAAATGGCAAAATTATTGATTTTAATTTACAAATTATGAAATTTTAATTTTTGATACTGTAATTAATTTGAAATTCCAAAAAACACTTATTTCATATTTTAAACTTTTCATGGAGTTGTACAAATGTTTTGTTATTCAATAAATTGTGTGTCCAGAATCACCCGTTTATTTTTGAGTGCGCATCGACAATACAACTGACAAATTTTTTTTTCTCTTTATCGAGTTTTAATTACAGAATGATAGTGAATGTGGTACCAGCAATCATCAATGACAGAGTAGCAGAATTTCTCTCTCAGGATGTGCCGATTTTGATGCTCATGATGAACACAAGTTTATGAGTTACCTGTCAAAGATTACAATGTATACGCAGATGAACACCCGTTACGAGATCAAAGGTAACATTGCATTACAAATGAACACTCCTTTATGAGATATGAACCAAAGATAATATTGCATTACAGATGAACACACCTCTATGAGATACCCGCCAAAGATTACACTGCTTCACAGATGAACACACCTTACGAGCTACACAACAAAGATCACACTGCATCACAAATAAACACTCCTTCACTAGTTACCAACCAAAGATCACATTGCATCACAGATAAACACACAGAGATACCCACCAAAGATCACTCTTTGGATTCTGTTAATATTGTTTTTTGACAACATAATTTTGGCTATTTATCTCTGAAATATAGTACGTTAGAATACACGGAAAACGGTAATCAAACCGTTACATCACAATGATTAACACTCCAATAAATGTAACAAAATTGTGAAATTTAACTTACGGTGGTAGAGATTACAGAGATATTACAATACTCATTTTATGCTTTGCTACTAGAAGAAAAACAAAATGCAAACGCATTATTACGAACAGCAAGTCACGCAACACGAAGCAGTGCGGAATTGTCCGAAAAATTTATACATTTTTTTTTCTTTTAATCTTTACAAAAAAAAAAAAAATTTCTTCGAAAATTTAATACTTAAACCTCAGAAGGCGAGAATAAATCACTTCCGACGAAGTTTTTTTCCCGTTTACGACATTCTCCAATATCGAAGGAAGTCTTTGGTCAGGTGTCATTGCTGAAAGTCGCGGAAGGAAAGGAAACATGATAATCGCTTTGAATGGCGGACAAGAAGGGCAAGCTAAAAAATACCAACCAAAGATCATATTGCATAACAGATGAACACAAGTTTATGAGATACCCGCCAAAGATTACACTGTATCCAGATGAACACTCCATACGAGATCAAAGGTCACATTGTATTACAAATGAACATTCCTATAATGAGATATCAACCAAAGATCATATTGCAATGACAGATTAACACACCTCTATGAGATACCCGCCAAAGATTACACTGCATCACAAATAAATACTCCTTCACGAGTTAACAACCAAAGATCACATTGCATCACAGATAAACAAACCGAGATACCCACCAAAGATCACTGTTTGGATTCTGTTAATATCATTTTTAGACTACATAACCTTGGCTATTTATCTCTGATATATAGTACGTTAGAATACACGGAAACCGGTAATCAAATCATTATACAATGATTAACACTCAAATAAACGTAACAAAATTGTGAAATTTAACTTCTGGTGGTAGAGATTACAGAGATATTACAATACTAATTTTATGATTTGCAACTAGAAGAAAAACAAAAGGCAAACACATTATTACGAACAGCAAGTCACGCAACACGAAGCAGTGCAGAAATATCAGAAAAATTTATACATTATTTTTTCTTTTTATCGAAGCAAGTCTTTGGTCAGGTGTCGTTGCTGAAAGCCGCGGAAGGAAACATGATAATCGCTTTGAATGGCGGACGGGAAGAGCAAGGCAGAAGACACGCTACCGGTTTAACAAGGAGAGTACAGAGCAGGTGCGCCCGCAACCTATCTCAACACACACGCTTCCGTATTACGCTGTACAAACACAATGTACAGCCACATATTTTAAATTCCTTACGGGATTACTCTAACATTAAAAATTACAAAAACAAAAAAATTACTTTGTATACGCTTTACGTTCAAGAATGCGAGGAAAAAAATCGCCAACTAAAATTCATCTCGGAACATGTTTGAAACGACGCAACAAAAACTGTTTACCTAAAAAATGTTAAAATGAGGCACAACTCGGTAGTGAAACTAGAACGTTTATACAGGACTGAATGCCCAGTAATAAACTATAGAGTAGATGGATCGGAATTAGAGATGGGTCGTTCGCGAGTGAATCAGTTCTTTAGAGCAATTCATTTAAAAGAGCGAGTGAGCAGTCGCTCACTAAAAAGTCAACGGTAGTTCTTCTAGGTTAATCAGTTGATTCCGAAGATCATGAAGATCACGTGAAGTGAACGATTCAAAAGAACTAGTTCTTTTCATTGAGTGATCAAATGAACAACCGCTCTTTTTAGTGAATCACTTTGCCCACCTCTAATCGGCATTACTAGAAAGAAGAATCATAAAAATTTCTTGGACCCAATTAAAATAACAGAACTATGGAAATTAAGAATAAGGAAATATACCAGGATATAGAGAATGTAATGGCATCAATAAAAAACAGGAAATTGTTGTTTTTTGGATGTCTACACAATGGATGATAACAGATTAACGAAAATAATATTCGGTTACCTCTAGGAAAAATAAACAACAAGCTGGATTCAAGAGGTTAAGAAAGATTTGGAAAGATATAAGATAAGAGAAGAGGGTATTGTGGAAAGATAAATCTTTAGAAAGAAGGAATTAAGAATGGAAGGATTCCAAGGCAGAAGAGAGAAATCTGGTCTGAATTGGTATGAGGAGAGAAGAAAGAAACGCAGTGAAACGATGAAGGAATACTGGATTGAAACAGCAACAAAGGATGAAGAAAGTTATTTACCATTGATCGAATTGCATACACCAAAAGTATAGTTTATGTAAAAATATAAAACAAAAAAAAACACGTCATGACCTTGATCGAGAATTTCTTCAAAAACACTGATTCCTAATATTACTAAACGTGTTTTTCTTTTCTTTCTTGCTTTTAAGAAGAGATCGCAAATTTTCGTAACTTATTTTTTATCTTCGGATTATATGTTCAACTGTTTACAACAAAAACGAGTTGAAGTAAATACAAAATAGTTACATCGTCAATTCAGACATACAACACGTTGCTAATAGCTAATTAATCAAGAAAAAATCACTAAAGTAAAATTCGTCTCGGAATATGTTTGAAAGGATATCATATTGGATCTACCGCTTCATATTTATTTTAAAAAATTGTAAATAAATTTACATGCACCCAAAGTATAGTATAAGTGAAAAAATTTCGAAAGAAATTGAAAGCAAAATAGTCATTCAAAAACACTGATGCCGAATATTTCGAAACGCGTTAAAAAAAAAAAAAATAGACGAAATCGCAGATATTTGTGTTTTAACTTTCGGACTTTGTGTTCAACCTATTTATAACGAAAATGAGTTGAAATAAATACTAATATCGACAATTCAGGTCATACAAATTGGTAATAGCGGATTAAAATACTATCTATTAGCATAGGTTATTCTTCGAGTCATCCTATATGTTGATCGATCCTGTGTCATATAAGACACTTTTTTCCCTCGTCCAAGCCTACTGCATTTTGGATAAATAGGGAAATAATCCTCTGTATGTTATAATTGAGAATAGCTCTCTAAATAATGCCGTACATGGTTCATAAGACAATTATTTACGATAAAACCATTCATTTTTCAGACTAAATTAATACCTCAAACTGTTTCACGTATTTGGGTTGATGCATAAAGTTTTTTGTTTAATAACTATTTGAGGTAACAAGAAATTAGTTAATGAGAGTTGATACTGAAAACTGATCAATACTTATTTAACTGCGACTAAGTTTTATTATAAATTTAGCGTTTACTCCTTGTACAGACCTATTGACAAAACACATTTTGATTATACGTAAATATGGTTATAAACTAATGATAATAGTTCAGCTACTAAGCCGAACTATATTGCAAAGGGATCTACTATATCATTCCCTAAGCTCACTCATTTACCTCGATAGCTATTGGCTGGAGAACGGTGTCACGTGTCAGCCTTCGCACGCAAATTAACAGAGACCAGAGATATTATTAGAAGAAATTAGAGTTTATGACCACAACTTAATATTCGCTATTGTAATGAAGAATCGGAGAGGTGCATAACCATTTTTCTTGAGCGTTGAACCAGTATAAAATAATAATAAAATGATGATTATACTTCGCGTTAGTACATAGGCCTGTTGAATGTTGTGATATTAGCTCTCAAAGTTCGTTGTGGAAAATGTGAGAGGGTAAAAATGGGGGATCTATTATAACTATCCACAGATCATAGGAGAAAGATGGGACGATATATTTACAGAGGTACAAGGCACTAGTTGACAAATTAGAAGATTTATGTACCATTATTAGCTAAAGCGAAAATGGAACGACTAGAAACCAGAGTGCATGAGAAGGCATGATTAATATTAGACGAACGGATTAACAAGAACAATTTGTAATCTAGAAATAACAGTAATGTGAAATGGCATGAGATGTTTGGAACTGTAGAGAAATGATATAAAATATTATGAGAAAAGAATAATTCTAAAACTATAAATAGGTTATTAGACGGTTAAAATTATAAATCACGAGAGATTTGTATCACTTAAAAAGGATATGAGACAAGGTCTATACCCACTACCATTCAACTATCTATGAATTGAACGAAAAATTTGGATGTGTAAAATTCTAAAAAATATCGTCCCATTAGCAAAGAGACAGATTTACTGAGAAATTACTGAAGGAAATTAATAATTCATAAATTTATAGATGATAGAGATTTAGCAACAACAATTAATATGGCCAACTTTGGCTACACATCAGAAAATTGCGTATGTTGTGATTGTTTACAATTATCTCTTAATGACAAATTGATTTCAGAAATAGTACTTTAAACCCCACATATATGCAATAGCAATTCTTAATTAATTAACTATTTCTCTTTAAAATCAATTTTCTCTCATTTCTTAACCAGTTTTGGGTTACGATATCGACCTGTTTGACACCCACGATTTTCAATTTTCGATTTTCTTTGCCGAGGTTCTGATGAAAAGCGTTGCCGAAAATCTTTAATTTACCCTAGAGTGGTGAATTGTACGGTAAATATTGGTTTTCTTACACATCAATTTAACATATAAGCCTTAGACAGGTGATGTGTATTTAAATCGAACAGACTCGAAACCTGCCCAATGTAGGAATCTCTCACAATATGTTTACCGTACAGGGTGGTTAGAACGCGGAACTATCGCCAAGGTAGAAAGTGTCAAAAACAAAAATAGCCATCAACTTTAGCTCAGCATCGGTATTATAAAGACAAATGCATTAACGGAAAAAATTAACATTCGAGAGATTTTGGTCTCGAATACGGATATGACGCCAAAGTTTCGCATTTCATGACCATTTTGAGAAGGAACAAACCGATTCGTTTCTGTTGATAGCCGCCTAATATTTCAATCCTGCTAAAGTTGTACCAACCTTGTGTGTCTGAAAATATAACCAGTATTTCTCTCTCTTCTATCCGACACTTTCATTTGGTTACGTGTAACTCACCATTCCGATACGTTTATCAATCTGATGTGTCTGAAAATGTAATCCTTCACTCTATCCCTATTTACCGACATTTTATCTGCCTTATCTCTTGTTTCAGATATTTTCATTTGGTTAAACGTAAACCATCATTCTTGTATTTTCGTCCGATTAAAAATAACCCTACATTCTATCTTTCAGATATTTCCATCTGATTAAATTTACCACACCTCTGACATATTTTCAGCTGGTTAAATATAATCTAGTGAAAATAATTATATTTAAGTCCTTATTAGAGAGTATCGATCAGAAATCTGAACAGTTAATGAAAACATTAAACAGTTTAAAGCATTAGAAATGGTTTTCGGAGAAGATCAGCAAGAATTTCGAGGGAAGAAAAATTAAGGAATACCGAAATAATAAGAAGAAGTTTATGAAACTATTTATCAAAAGAGAATGAAATGGTATAGTCATGTAAGAAGAATGGAAGATACTAGAATATCAAAACTTGTATAGGCATGGAAGTTGAAAGAAGAAGAAGAGGAACAGCAATGAGAAAATTTGGTGCAGAGGAAGATACACAAGACTGAAGTATCCGGAGAAATATTTTGAGAAGATAAATTCGAGTGCTGTGTTTCGAATTTTTATATGTTATGTCGGAGAGAAACTCTGTATTGAATAAAATCTCTTAAAATAATATAAACAAACATAACCCACCATTCTAAATGGGTGTGCCACAGGGTAGCGTATTGGGACCATTGCTATTCATTATTCTAATGAATAATTGTGTTGATTGTTTACTAACTGAAATTAGATTATTTGCAGATGACATAATGTTGTATAAAAGAATCAAAACGATAGAGGACTGTAAACAGTTGCAGGGTGATCTGGACAGGATATCTAGTTGGGTTGGTAAACATGGAATGAAGATAAATGCGAAGAAGAGTCAGCTTATTAGATACACAAATAAAAAACAAAAGGTTAATTATGAATACAAGGTGGGGAAAGAATTGCTTGCTGAAGACTTGAAATGTAAATATCTTGGCATTACATTTGATAACAAGCTTAACTGGGCAGGACACATAGGACAGGTGGTAGGAAAAGGTTTCAAAGTTCTGCACTTGTTGGAGAGAGTGATGAGGGGATGCACGAGAGAAGTAAAGGAATTGGGTTACTAAACTTTGGTCAGACCATTGCTCGAATATGGTAGTGTAGTATGGGACCCTCATTTTACGTATCAAATACAGGAGTCGGAGAGGGTGCAAAAAAGGGCTGCTAGATTTGTTTCTGGAAATTATCGCAGAATGCAATCAGTGACGGATATGATAAAGGAGCTGGAATGGGATTCATTGCAAGACAGGAGGAGGATGAGGAGGGTCATGGGAGTGTACAGGGCGTATACTGGCGATGAGGCATGGAAAGATATTGCAATAGGTATGAAAAGTAGTGCTTGGAAGGGAAAAGATGACCATGACCACAAGCTGGCACTCGATTTCAGGCACAAGGGTGTGAGAAGATTCTCTTTTTTAGGTAAGGGTGTCAGGGATTGGAATGAGTTACCAAGAGAAATGATGAATAATTTACCGAAAACGTTGAAAGAATTTAAAGATAAAATTTGTAGAGGGCAAATGTAGGTGGGTGCAGGATAGGGGGATGATGGGTATGTAGGGAAATTGCCACCGGAGCCTGTGCTCCATTGCAATTAAATTAAATTAAATCCCACCATTCTAATTCTTTTTTTAGATAGTGAGTCAATCCTGGTTCCTATTACTATCGTCCTTTACGATGCTAAATTTAGTCTCACGAACTAATTACAGTTGCAAATAGAGTTTCGAGGTCTTATCCCGATTTTGGTTAAACCCCCCGTGTTAGATGATACCCATCCGCTGTTTTCGTTTATTTGCCGACGAATACTGTCTCCGCTACTGTAGTTGACTTTGAACAGCGTCACAGTTCAAAGTACAGATGACTAATTACGAGATACTGCCGTTATCAGTCCATTGTCGCTCCTCATTTGCACTTCACAAGACATCTTCAATATTCACTCACGTCAGCAATCCCTAAATTCCAGGAAACACAGCTAAACATCAGACCATATTGATAACAACCGATGCTAAGAGAAAGATAAGCACAGAACGCAGTAAACGCTGGGAAGATAAAAATACACTGACCGAACGGCCTTGTATTCTAAGTGACACAATATGGCAAAGCACGAAAACGTCCCTCCTAAATGGCAAACAATTTTTTCTAGCATCTTTTCTTCTGGTTCCAAATGTAAATAAAAGATAACCAGATTTTCTCAAAGAATAGTGCTCGATAAATAAAAACACTCAAATATGTGCTTTGACGTTATGGTGGCGATTTTGGTACACCTGCAGGATATATTAGCCGGAAAATAGAGTGGGATGAAAATAAAAACCGGCAAGACCGAAGTAAGAGATTTTTTTATTGTGCCTTTACGCCTCGTCGACGTCGTGGTCATTACAGGTGCGCAATGAACGGCAAGGAATTCAGTCATGGCCTCTTGAAGGAAGCATCCCCGCATTCGCCTGGAGTGATTTGGGGAAATCGTGTAAAACCCAAATCTGGATGCCCAGATGGGGATTCGAATACGCGTCCTCCCGAATGCGAGGACAGAACGTTACCCTTAAGGTGCGTTCCCACGATTCGTTGTAACGAAGGCGAGACGAGACGGGATCTCATTAGCCGAAGTGTAGGAACGACCGCGGGCCGCAGGTTAGTTCTAGCTTACCTCGCCGCCACCTCCGTACCACGTTGCCTAGTGTCGTTTGGCACAGGGTGCGCACCGCTGCTGCAAACCGATGGCAACAGCGCACCGCTACACACGCCTGTGATGTTTACCGACTTAGAGTGGGTAGCTGCGTCTCGTTTCCGCTAGCAGAGGCGGCCCTGTTCCCATGGCGTGTGATCGAGTATTCGTCCCCGTCTCGCCTTCGTTACAAGGGATCGTGGGAACGGGCCTTTCGAGCTAGGTAAAATCATTCGAGTATTTACGAATTTTAGCGACTTGAAATAGTGGCTGTATAGAAGGAATAGAATTTATACGGGGAATAAAGTTTTAAGCAAAGTAAAACGTTTACTAGTCACGAAGATCCAGAATAAATTGAGACAGAGGTTTACTAAATGATTTTTTCTAGGATATAGACTTAAAACAAAACGAAGAAAACTACTTGCAAAGTTTTGAAATGTGATTGTGACGAAGAAACTGGACACGCAGAATGAGAAAGTTAGTAAAACAGGAACCTGATAAATAAGAAGGAATAGACCGCCCGTGGTGGTGTAATGGTTAGTGTTCTGGCCTCGCATTCGGGAGGACGGCGGTTCGAATCCCCGTCCGGGCATCCAGATTTGGGTTTTCCATGGTTTCCCAAATCACTCCAGGCGAATGCCGGAATGCTTCTTTCAAAAGGCCATGGCCGAATTCCTTCCCATTCTTTGCCCCATCCTTTCCCGTCTCTAAAGACCTCGCTGTTAAGAGACGTAAAGCAGTTTATTTTTTTTTAATAAATTAAAAGAAGGAATAGTCTTCGTTAGGCCATACATCACTTCAGAAGAGAAAGAAGGTTCTTAGGAATGATAACAGACAAGGAAGAAAGCCTAAGATGGAAGAGTCCGAGGACATTAAAGATATGGATGAACTTATCTTTCCGGGTCTTTCGAGGTGGGAAAGGATTGCGGACAAGGAACGGGAAGGAATTTGGCCATGGTATTTTGAAGGAACCATCCCGGCATTGGCCTGGAGTGATTTGGAGAAACCATGGAAAATCCAAATCTGGATGCCCGGACGGGGATTCGAACCGGCGACCTCCCGAATGCGAGGCCAGAGTGTTAACCGGTCACCCACCACGCTCGATCAGGAATTACAGTCGAAAAACAAATCCAGTAAATCAGAAGTTAAGCCAACATGGTTTTCAGATGTGGTACTGACGCCGAATATTTGGCACACAAAGAAGATATAAGTCTATTCCTGAAGAATTCAATATTGCCGCATTAGTTTTTTTCTGGACATTTCTTTGAATTGACGACGAATAGACGTATGGATCGCAGGTGGTTTTTCGCCTGGTTATTCTATTGCGCGTGATATTGGTTTTATTCCTGGTCCAGGTCTCATTTAGCACGATAAATACGGAACTACTTCCATCCGTATAAAATAAGAACTTCAGTAGCTCGGCGCTTATGAAAGTAGCTTAAATGATTGATAATACTAAATTCATAGTGAATTTTTTTGTAAAAAATTGAGTCAGTTGTCATTCTGAACCTGTCTGTATTTCGACATAACCACTACTTCTACTAATATTGCTGTTCAAAATTCATAGATTTTATTACCCATGTACGAATACGTTCTCTGTATTGCGATCTTAATTTGTCCCACTGAAAATTCTGTATTTACATGTATCGGATATAGAGGCATCAGTAGTAACACGAACTAATAATTAATATATTAATTTAAACGCAGGACATACTTTTATTTCAGTGTTTCGGCAAATCATTTCTTAGAGTATATTATAACAGTCATTTAAAATATCTACATCGAATATAAATATTTTGTAAGCCCTGCAAAAGTGACGTGTTTAAAGCAGTATTTTAGTCATTCGTTTCATCGCTAATTATAATTTTCATCAAATAGCGCTCATAATCTTGAAAATGATGTAATGTAGATATTTGTTAGCTTACAGTAACAACAGTATTGCTGTACAGAGAGTATAAGAAAAAATTACATCCAACGAATTTTAATTAAAAAAGCAACTAATAATTAATATGTTTATTTATAAACGTTTCTCGGGAAACAAACCGAGTGATGTTGTTATTAATGCACAATATTTCGGCGACCTTAAACTCCGTCGCCATCTTCAGGTGCAGTTGCAAGTCTTGAAGTCTACCTTGAAGTCAGCCTTGAGCGTGTTGTTTGTAAACTGGCTGACTTCAAGGTAGACTTCAAGACTTGCAACTGCACTTGAAGATGGCGACGGAGAATAAAGTCGCCGAAATATTGTGTATTAATAACAACATCACTCGGTTTGTTTCCCGAGAAACGTTTATAAATAAACAACGCCGAGAAAGATTACATTCATTTATAATTAATATGTTGATTTTTACGGAATACATACTTTTCTTTACGCGTGGATGCTCAGCTAAATAGAACTGTTATTAAATAACGTGCATAACCTAGAACATCTCCGGTCGTTGTTGGTTGGACAGCGGAGGCGGGAAGCGTGACGTCAGAGTGTGACAGACATCGCTACATCGTGACCAAGACTGGCATTTTATACGTATAGATATCCTTTTGATTGCAAATTCCCGCACATTTGTTATAGCTACATTGTCTGGCATCGTTAGGCAAAAAGTGACAAATTTGCAAATGTAAGCTGAATTATTTTTTTCCCTTAATTCAGCACAGCAAAATTTCATTCGTAATAGTGATAATAATATTTTAATTAGTCTTTAAAAGTAGGTCTTTAAATAATTATCTTCCTCGTTGATTCATTCATATTTCAAGGACAGGAAATGTATACCTATCTTCAGATTGGCCCAAAATATAAACATTCTCGCCAAAGATACGTTGAGTCTTTTAAATTACAACATTAATTGTGAATTGGCAGTAATGTCATTAGATCAACAATAAGATATATGGTAACGAATGGGAACCAAAATCGTTGCTTGATTCCGCAAAAATGAAAAAAAAGACGAAATTTAATTTATCAGAGATTCCTGTCCTTAAAAGAAGCCATGCCAAACTGTAGATTAAGTATTCTATTACTGGTAAATTAAAATCAGAATAAATAATTTGTTAGCAGTCACAGTAATTACATGAAACAATTAAAATTGATGTAATTGTTTTGTGAATAATACATTTAGTCCAGGTTCGAAATGTGGAAAAATAACCGGGAATTATCCGCAATTTTGTAACATTAACCGAAAATTTTCTACCTCCTACTGTATTACTAAAAATGTTGAAAAATTATGTAAGAAATGAACATTTTCTGGATGTTATGTACAAAAGAAAATTTCGCTATTCCTTTACGCCTGAAATCGAGCAAACATATTAGGACCGGCAGACGTATAATAACTGTTATCACTGTTACGGTACCCGTTATTACGCATTTAACAAATGATACTAATGTCTTCTTTTTTTAAAAAAAGTTATTTTTACAATTGTGAAAATTTTGACAGAAATGTGCAAGGACGAAATTACACTTACAAATATTTGTTAAGGAAGCGAAAAATTGATTCTAGGCTGATATATGAAACCACTTACCATTCGAGTCAAATTTCGAACCATTTTTTATTTTTGGACATTATGTAAATAAACATCTGTAAGAGAAATATTTAACACGCATACAATAAACGGAAACTACCCATGAATTATTTCGTTAGTATAATTTTAATAATCCCGTACAGGGTAGTGTAGAATTTGATTTAACAAGAAAAACACCTTAGTGCAATTGTGTTCTTAACATCAAATTTTAACATTATTTTAGAGAAAAAATTCTGTAACAATTACTGTTGAGTTGAAACGAACGACGAATAAAATACGGTAGATAGGCATAAATGAATGTTTAGTAGATGTTCTCGTACACGGAACATTAATCACAATATACTCACTTCACGGGAAGAGCCTGTTTCAATATATACTTAAATTTATAACACTTTTGTCAGTAATTAAATAAAAACTCATCGTACTTCGACGGAAGATGGTATTTACATAAATTCGACAATTCATCAATATTAATAAAAGGCTAAGCTGCGTCATCGTGAAGTCGAACTAATTCTAGGTGATACCGGTTACTTAATAACAATTTTATAGCTAAGCCAGAACAGTGAAAGAAAAGCAGGTATTAGTTTAAAGCCATATATTAATTATTAGTTACGTTTTATTGATTTATATTCGTCCGAGGTAAATCGTTTCGTTATTTTCTCAGATCGCTATTATAGCAAACTAAGAATTATAGGATCACGTTTATAGCGCGATTCAGTGAATTATTAATGCGAATGCTTTAATTTTTGGAGCAGATATATTAGCACTCGTCATTACAGATAAGTAAAGGAGTTGAAGTTTTTTTTCTGTAAATAATTTAAGTTGCTTTCATGGGCGCCATGTTATTCAAATTATTACTTTGTTGGAATGAAAGTAGTTCGCCATTAATTGTGTTCTAGCGATCTGGACCAGAATTAAAACTAATACTAGGCAGCATAACGTAGATGTTTGCGTGTGATTGAAACTTTGATTTTCTAGCAGCAATTTTAGTGCAGTTTGTAGTAAGGTTAAAAAGCAACTTGAACCAGGATGACAACTGAAACTTTTTGCTACAGCGCAAGGCACAAGGAATTTCACTGATCTTTATTTTACAACACTTCTAATTAGTTAAGCAACTATAAGCAAATAACTTCCTAGAAAAATCCTTTCTACCCGTGTGTACAAAGGCTGGTTATCTAATATTATATAATGTTACCTTGTATGTCTTTAATAAAAAATATTATACTGCAAGCTAAGACTGTTTTTCACACAAAACTACAGAAATGTGAGATAAAACAAAAATATTTAGGATTAGACCTATGAACTACGCTAAAGAATTTAACAATTATGAGTTCAAAAAATTTTATAAAGTGCCACAGCGAAAATACCTTGACGAAAGGATTTCCTTCCGATGTATAACCATTAATACCTATATAGGTACAGAATTTATAATCAATTACAAAACTATAACTCTCAGTATACATAGATGTTCGTTATTAAACGTCCTGTTTAATTAATTCACTAAAACTTCCATGTGTATGTAGTCGGATTAAAATAATTTAATTTACTTGTAAAATCAAGAAAATTACAACAGAAAATAGTTCGCTTAATTTACAAGGATAATCTCATTTTTTTTTACACGAGACCGTAAACTGCAGTAATTTTCCGTGAAAAAAATTTTTTTTCTATTTACATGATAGAACAATTTCTAATAGACGCTTAAAAAAAAAAAAATTGTTAAGGTAGGTCAAGGGGGTACCAAGATCAAAATTTTTCTACAGCCGTATGACCTTTCAGATCGAAACAACTTTAGCAGCAATAATATTCTAATCAAGTAAATACATAACATAGTAAAAATCCTCATTCTTGCCGAATAAATATGTATCTTTATACACAATACGGCATAACATTACTGTTACCAAAACTGAAGTATACTCTCAAGACATGTCCTTGGATATTGATAATTATTACAATAGACTCAAACTGACAACGACTGGATGAGAATTGTGAATGTAAAACTACAAATCTTAGCGTCAGAAAGAAATTGTTGATACTACAACCAAGTGACACTGATAAAAATTCTTAGTCTTGATGTTTTTTTTTTTTTAAATAAATAAATAAAAATAAAAAGCAAATGCGTCCACGCCCCCAAAATCTAAAACCAAAAAAACTGGCCCCGCTTACTTCGGCAACGCGTATAAATATTTCGAAATCAAAGTGTTGTGATATAACGGTTATAAATGAAAGGTTGATAGTGGGTAGATAACATAGTAGTAAGCTCTTACTAAATCTTCTGCGATCACTGTAAATAGACATAACCCAGAAACACTGCAAATCGGCGCTGATAATCCCACGTGTCCGACGCATCACTCGCGGGTACCTCTACGCACCACACACGTCACCACGCACCTTCTCCACTCCACAGACGAACGCAACCTGACGCGCTAACAGCGTGGGAACCGCGAGGCGCGCACATCTGGCAACACCGCGCCGGTGACGTCACCGCGGCGCGCGGTGGAGGGGCGCGCGGCGGCGGGGCGAGGGAGGGGAGGCGGGAGTGGGAGCGCGTGACGTCACCGCGGGCGGGGAGGCGCGCGCCGCGTGGAGGGGAGCGCTGTGAGAGGGAGGGAGGGGAGAGGTTATGGTAGGGCAGGGAGCGACTCTGCACGCACTACAATCTTTTCTCAACTTCCATACACGAACTTTCAGGTGACGTCTGATCCATTTAATTGTTACTAATTGACCCGTGCAGCAATTCGGAGAAAGGGCGTACTCAAACGAAAATGATTTTTGATTCTGCGTTTGCTTGCAAATAAAATTCGAAGAAGCTTTAAAATTTACTTGGACCCACCATAAAAAAATCTGTTTGGATAAAAACATGTTATTGCAGAGATTATTGATTTTTTTTTTCTGCCATCAGTCACTCGACTGGTTTGATGCAATCCTCCATCCCTTCTTATCCTGTGCTAACCTCTTCATGTCTACATACCCCTTACAACCCACGTCCTCAATTATCTGCTTCATATATTCTTCCTCTACAGTTCTGTTCCCTCCACTAACAAATTAACCAAATGTGATTCACTATCCTTTCCTCGACCATCTCATTTTATACAACACACTGTGAAATTTTAAATTAGCAATTCATTAGGAGCGAAGAAATTAATCTATAAAATGGTCGTGCTGGTAATAGTTAGTAGAGCTTCTATATTTTCTTGAGAGGGCGATCCCCTCCAACATACAGAACAGGGGTCTATTTCGTCAGGGTTACCAGAAGGAATCAGGCACAGGCTTTTTGAAGAAACCATCCCGGCTTTCGCCTGGAATGATAAGGGGACATCCATAAATTGCGTGAGGTGTTTTTCCGGATTTTCGGCCCCCCCCCCGCCCCTCTGGTGAGATCTGGCCCGACACTCCCCCCCCCTGTGGTGAGATTTGGCCCCCCCTGGTGAGATCTGGTCCCGTGAGACCCCCCCACCCTACAAAATCGACTTTCGCGTCAATTGTAGACCTTTTTTTAGCTCTACAGTCCTGCGCAATTTTAAAAAATCTCACGTGAGATTTCCGTTGACCCCCCCTCCCCCTAGGTGAGATCTGGTGAGATTTCGCCGGACCCCCCCTATTTCACCTCACGTAATTTATGGATGCCCCCTAATGAGAAAACAAGGAAAATTGAAATCTGGATGAGCGGACGGGAATTAGAAGCGGTGTTATCCCAAATTCCAGGCCAGAACATTACCGTAAGGTAGCTTCACTCCAACAGTAGTCTATTGCTCGGGGATTTTACCTTCGTGGACGTGGAGGCAGAATTTACTGGCAGTACTAAGATGTTGCAGAGGTATTCCCAAAGTTTTACTGTCCTGAACCTTCAGTCGTGGAATAGGACACTTGGACCTGTTTTCATTCAGAAAGTTACTGGATCAAAAAATAATCAAATATATTGTTGACATAGGAATAGCAGATGCCACGGCAAAGTATGGTTACAGGACATTCCAAGGGTCTCTAGAAGATCAAAAGAAGGGAACAAACAATATGTGGTTATAAAAAAGGAAGAAAAGGCAAAGCGAAAGGACCAAGAACTACTATACAGCAACTACCAACCTCACTATTCATCGGATATAGTTCGCGAAATTTTCGCACGTGTGAACTATTGTGTTGTAATTCAGTAGGCCTACCGAATGTATGATCTCCACCCTAAATTAAATTATTCTACCCGACCGTTTTCTGTTTTACTGTGAAAGGACACTGTCAATTATGTGGATGGGGATGGAGGTGGATTAGGCACCATTTTGGATTCGTTTCGACCCGTATGGATACCTCGGTGCATTACAATTTCTGAGTCTACAAAGCTACAACAATCTAAAACCCCAATGGATGCATAGCTTTCTTCAAGAAATATCGATTTTGTGTGTAAAATACTGGTTTCGACTCGTTATAGTTAAGTTATATGAGGATTAAGCAGAAAACATTTTTGGAAAATTGCAAATTGGCCGTATCGGACGTGCAACCATCTGGAGAATGTTTCTTCCCGTATGTTCATACATAATAATTATTTTTTTCTCTGTAATAAGATTAAAACAAGACGAAGACAAATACTTGGTGAAACCATACATGCCCTAGGCTGGAGTCGAACTACTGACGCCAGAAAGATACCCCCATTTCTACCAGGGCCGATAAAATTAAACTTATCACAATGTCTGCCTTAAAAAATAGTAAAAAACTAACTTGAAATCGTTAATCATGGTGTCGGTAACGCTAGAAAATATCGAAAGATGTCTCAATCCATTGTCTGTATTCGTTTTGTTACAGTCTGGGGTGAAATCTAAAGGAATAAGCACTCAACATAATTTTTGTTAGCGTCGTATTTCCAAAAAACACAAGTCAAAATTGACTCGATCTGCACAAATTGTTACAAGTGATAAAATAGAAAGTCAATAAAACACAGGTATCACATAAAAACTGTTACTTGCATTAGCAGCTTCGTAATAATAAAACATATTTCGCGACACAATGTTTTTCTTCTGAAATAGAGCGTGATTTAGATTGATTTCAAGTATTAAGATACTTTTACGTAGCATATTTCCCATCTGTCAATCATTAAAACGCGCAGACAGAAAAAAATTTGTATCTCTAACGATGTTAGTGTTGAGAATAACAGAACGTAGTTTATGTAGCCACACTCACCAATACATCAAACAGAACGGAGAACTGGTTAAACCAGACAGCCACGAAACTTACCTGCAACAGAAACAAACAAAATATCTCAACCATAATAATCTAAACAAGCAATTATTACAAAAATTCAGCTATATTTTATCAAGTTTTACAAGCAGCTAGCACTGACATCTAGCTGCAAGAAGGCCGTTGTTTTCTATCAGTTAATGACCAATAGACAAGCTCCAAATTTGTCTGGCTTACATCTGCCAAACTTATTGTCTTGGCTACAGCGAAAAATCAGCGCCAAATGGTTATTTTAAACGAATTGGAAGGGAAATTCCATTGCTAAGCATTGTAGCACAGTAAACAAGTTTTCTAGGAATATTGATACATTCGCTGGAAAGGAAGGCGACAGAATTTAGAGGATTATGGAAATAAATTGTAATCCTTTTTTTTTTTTTTTAAGGAAACAATTTGGAAAAAAGATATCTTTTTTTGCTTAGTGTTTTATGCTGATTATAGGCGGGAAACGACTGGGACGAGGAATGGGAAGGAATTCGGCCACGGTCTCTTGAAGGAATCATCCCGCCATCCACCTAGAATGATTTCGGGAAATCATGGATGCCCGGACGGGGATTCGAACCCGCGTCCTCCCGAATGCGTGGCCAGAGCGTTACCGCTCACCCACAACACTTGGTTTACCATCTGCAAAATAGTGGAGACACAAGAATCGCTAGGAAGTTGTCCAAAGAGATGGATAGACCAGATTGAAAGTGGACAATTACGCAACTATTCCGGCTAGAATAACATCTAAAACCATGTTGCTTAAAACTCTTTTTTTTTTTTTTTTTTTTTTTTTTTTTTTTTTTTTTTTTTACTGCTTTACGTCTCTCAACAGCGAGGTCTTTAGAGATGTGAAAGGATGGGGGCAAGGAATGGGAAGGAATTCGGCCATGGCATTTTAAGGAAGCATCCCGGCATTTGCCTGGAGTGATTTGGGAAACCATGGAAAACCCAAATCTGGATGCCCGGACGGGGATTCGAACCGCCGTCCTCCCGAATGCGAGGCCAGAACGCTAACCGTTACACCACCACGCTCGGTTTAAAACAATAAAAATCGGACTACAAATTGTTGTCTGAAACCAAGGTTACCTTATTACAACATATCATAGAAACAGCTATTCCGAACACAGATTTAGGTTTATGAAAAATTTCACTTGGAAAAGATTCACTGCCGAAATATTTGAGCTGGACAGCTCTTCTTTTAGTGATTACTGAAATCTGTTTCCGAAGAGAGCAACATTTTTACAAAATTGGTAACCCCTCCCTTGGATAAGAAATACAATTTACATTCTTCACTGTTTTGATATAAAAATTTGCCTATAGGAGGACAATAGATCTAATGACATTAAAAAAAAAACTTTATTTTAAATATTTTAGAGCATTTACATCAACTTAAGTTTTACTGAGGGCGGTAGAAACCCCAATAACAGCTTAAAATTCTCTAAACGCAAATATTAATATAGAAAAAAGTGTTTTGTGACCTACAACCATAAAATACTCGTGTCTATAGTACTTGAAAATATTTTTTATTTCAAATTATGCCGGAATATATGACCGACATGAAGTTACCCAGTATATCTTAAGCACTATGTAGCATGACCATGAGTGAAACACAGAAATAAGAATTAAACTCCTATAAATTTAGAAACAAAATCGGCTTGGAATATTGAACTACGTATTTCTGCGGCATTCTGTATTAGCTATTTTTAATTCGGTCTTTAAAATGGAAAAGACAACAGAATTATAGAATTTTAATGAACTAACAGTCCAAACAATAAATTCTACAACGATTAATGTAGTTTTTTGATGGACACGATACGGACTAAAAGTTGATTTGACAGTGCTGCCCCTACAGGTAGCGTGATTGCAACGCGTATGGAACGCAAGGTGTGCATAACCGTAAGGGACAAGCAGCATAGCAAGTTCTTACGTTATATAGTCCGTAAGAAGCAATGACTTTCTGAGGTTCTATTTTACTATCCAGATAGTAAAATTGCCTACCCCATTATAATAATACATCTCCATTGTTTTTTCCGCATTAAAGGGTACACATTTCGTAGACGGCTTTCAAGAAATTCAGTTAATCCACACTAATGTTAGGAATGCGAAAGTAACTTTATCACTCCGTCTTTTGTTACGTTTTCATCACCAAACGGCTAATACGATTTTGATGAAATTTGACAAGGAAATACAATGCATCATTAAGAAACACATAGGATACTTTTTACGGGATAAATAACACATTTTGTCATGGGTAGGTTTTCCTATCGAATAAGTTAAAATGTGTTCCAAACTGTAAATCTGTTTATACGCACACTAGCTAGGTTGTAGTCTATCTCCATTAATATTCAACTTGTATGTAGAAGAAGCAATAAAGGAAATAAAAGAAAAATTTTAATGAGCCAGAAATGTTCAGGGAGAAAAAAATCAGTATGCTACGATTTGCTGATGACATTGTCTTGTTAGCAGAGAGGGCTGAGGATATTGAGAAGTTACTGAATGGCATGAACAAAATACTGAAGGAAGATTTTGGACGGAATATAAATCAAAGCAAGAGAAAAGTGATGAAATGTAGCAGAAATTATACCAATACTAGTTGATTAAATATAAAAATAGGATCGAATGCGATAGCAGAAGTAAGTGAATTCTGTTACTTGGGAAGCAAAATTGCAACCGATGGCCGAAGCAGGAATGATGTTAAAAGCAGAATAGCACTAGGAAAAAGAGCCTTCATGAAAAATAGAGACCTTTTAGTTTCAAATAATGATCTAGGAATTAGAAAGAACTTTTTAAAACTCTACGTGTGGAGCACAGCACTTTATGGTAGTGAAACATGGACTTTAAGAAATAAAATTGAAGCACTTGAAATGTGGTGCTATAGAAGAATGCTGAAAATTAAGTGGACAGACAAAGTACGAAATGGACGAGTTTTGGAAATGATGGGCGAGGAAAGAAGCTTACAGAAAGATGAGACATGCTGGATTGGTTAATTTGTTAGTGGAGGGAACAGAACTGTAGAGGAAGACAGAGATTAGAAAATATGAAGCAGATATTTGAAGACGTGGGTTGTAAGGGGTATGTAGAGATGAAGAGGTTAGCACAAGATAGAAAGGGATGGAGGATTGCATCAAACCAGTCGCAAGACAGATGACAGCAAAAAAAGCTACCTACCGACTAAAATTCTTCAAATTTCGCTGGTGGAACCCTTGGCGTAAAAAAAAAAGATCAAGTTAGTACTTGAGCCGGATCGAATAAAACTATCACAAACTTTGATCATTTTATTAAATTTATAGGCCGTGGCTGTACCAGAAAATCTGTATTCCTACATTCAAACTATATTCACACTAAAAGAAATTGTTCAAATTTTGCAGATCGAATCGTTACTATCAAGTTTGTATTTCAACCAGATTATGTTAAGCTATCAATGGCCTTTGAATGTAACGCAAAAATAGTTTCTCTTAGCTTCTCAGCAGTGAATGTTGCTTACATTAGCTGATAGAGCGAATAATTTAGAATGAACCTGCGGCTTGATAAGGCATAAGTCACGTGATTGTTACATTACTGCTAATTCATTATTACTTTAGGCCGTATTCTGGCACGCGAACATCCCATAAAGCCTCGTCGGAACAATAAGACAGAGATAATGCTTCACGGAAAAGCGTCTATGAATTACTTTGAGGCAGGCATCAAGGACAGCGTCGGAGGGGAGTGGAGGGGGAAGGCCGCCTCGCGCGCCGCGTGGCGGTTGGTCGCGGAACTACGTGGGAGGCGTGGCCAAACATGGCGGCGCCGCGCACTGGGGTTGCCAGACGGCAAGGGTGGAAATAACAGCCCGAAAATTACTTTTGACTCTTTTATTAATCAGCCAATTAGTTCAACTTTTTAAGTAATAGGAGCAATATGTAATATTTATACCTATCGCTCGCCAAATTTTATGATATGTAATAAACTTTTTCTACAGCTACATCTACATATATACTCTGCAATTCACAAAATTGTTGGTGGCAGAGGGTGCTCAGCACCAAACCTAATCTCTTTGTTGTGCATTCCAATCCCTAATGGTACGAGGGAAAAATGAATTCATATAAGAATCAGTCCGGCACCTTATTTCTCTAATTTTATCTTTCCTGTCCTTCCGGCTCAAATAGGTTGGTGGAAGAAGTATTTCACTACACTCGTAAGTCAAAGTGGGAGTACACACGTTTACCAATAAGTTTTAACGAAACGTGCGTCATCTATCTACCAGAGACTCCCAGCCTAGTCTACTAATCAGTTCTGTGACGCTTTCATTAGGACTGTAGCAAGCGGTCACGAATCGAGCGGCTCTTCTCTGTACTTTCTCTGTACTTTCGATCAACCACTTACGAAACGGATCCCAAATGGCACAATAATAGTCCAAATGTGGACGCACAACAGATTTGTACGCTAACTCCTTTGTTTGTTCGTTACAATTTTTCAACATTCGACCTATGAATCGCAGCCTAGAATTAGCTCTACCTACTAACGAATTAATGTGTAAGTCCCATTTCATGTTCCTTTGTACTGTAACTCCCAAAATATTTCATAGAATCGACCATATCAATAACTGAATTGTTTAACTCGTATTTCTGAACAATTGGATTCTTTTTGTTTGTTATGCTCATTGTCTTGCACTTTTTACAATTTAGCGTAAGTTGCCACTCAGCGCACCATGCCAAAATAATATCCAGATCACGCTGAATTTCTAAGCAATCGGCCAAATTCCTTACTTCCCTATAAATAACCGCATCATCAGCAAACAATCTAAAATGGCTTTTCACTTTGTATCCGAGATCGTTTATAAAAATTAAGAAAAGAAGTGGTCCTATTACACTTCCTTGAGGTACCCCCGTTGTAACATCTAGATTAGAAGAACTTTCTCCTTTAACGACAACATACTGCGACCGACCAGTTAGAAAATCCTTTATCCATTCACAAAGCTGATCCGATATACCGTACGCTCGTAGCTTCGCTAAAAAGCGGTTGTGTGGCACAGAGTCAAAGGCTTTCTGAAAATCTAAAAAAATGGCATCTACTTGTGAACCTGCATCAATAACTTTTATTTCGTCGTGTGTAAATAGGGCCAGCTGTGTTTCACAAGATCTTTTCTTCCGAAATCCGTGTTGATTTGTTGTAAGCAAATTATTATCTTCTAGAAATTTCATAATGTTCGAGCATATAATATGCTCCAAAACTCTAGTACAAACAGATGTTATAGATATTGGACGATAGTTTCCAGGATCACTTCGATCACCTTTCTTGAAAATCGGAGTTACTTGCGCTATTTTCCAGTCTGAAGGTACTTTTCGCTCTTCTAATGATTTACTGAATATATCAGACAGAAATGGCCCGATTTCCGCCGCATATTCTGAAAATACTCTTACTGGAATTCCATCTGGGCCCGGTGCTTTCTGCAGTCAATAAAGTTTAATTTAATTTTATTTAATTTCAATGGAGCGCATGCTCCGGTGGCAATTTCCCTACACACCTAACTTCCCCCTATCCTGCACCCACCTACATTGGCCCTCTACGAATTTTAACTTTAAATTCTTTTAACGTTTTCGGTAAGTTATTCATCATTTCCCTTGGTAACTCATTCCAATCCCCGACACCCTTACCTAAAAAAGACAATCTTCCCACACCCTTGTGCCTCAAATCGAGTGCCAGCTTGTGGTCAAAGTTTGTCTTTTAGATACTCTATTAACTGTATTTAACGCAGTATACAGTACAGCTTTGGTCACATTTACTGAAAACTAGATATCAGCCATATTTTCGTTTGAATGGGCATTTACGGTACGGAATAAAATCATCTTGCCAGAGAACAGAGAAAAAATTTAATTCTTCTGAAAAATACGATGACGCTCCTACATTGAAATTAGGGATGTAACGGATATCTGCATCTGCATCCGCAAGTGCGGAACCTTCGCGTGAAATACTAGCTCCGCATCCGGAATTTTTAATGCGGATGTATCGCGGATGTTTTGTTTATATTGCAGTACATATTCTTTTCTCTTTATACAAGATTCTGCCCATCATCGCTAAGCTAAGAACAAAGTGGTTTTTTTTTTAACGATCTTGCAATAACGTAACAATGAATTGAACGATGTTATTACATAAGCGACGAATTTAAAAGTTTGAACTTGCATGTAAAGTAAAGCGACATATTCACGGTCCAACTTACAGGACATCCGTGTAGAACTACTGTAGGATGTGCTCACCCATTCACGCTACTAGAAGGAGTCCAACAAAATGTCCCAAGCAGTCCTTTCCACTCGCGGCACACCATGTGTCCTTATCGCACACTCGCAGGATGTTTCCTCCAATCACGATCCAACGCCATAGTTTATTGGACGGCGAAAACCCTTGCTGGTTGTCTGGGAGTACAACACCATCCAACGAGTAGTTCTGTAATCCCTCTCACGGCCCCATCAAGTTTTCTTTATCAGAAAATCGGATCATCGCAGGTCCTACAAGTTGTACTGTGAATGTGCCGCTAGAGCGGTGGTAAGGCGGGTGGCGGGCACGGAGATGTGGCCTTGTGTTCGACTCTTGAATTAGTCGAGCTGCATCGTAGGTCCTACAAGTTGTACTGTGAATGTGCCGCTAGAGCGGTGGTAAGGCGGGTGGCGGGCACGGAGATGTGGCCTTGTGCTGGACGCTTGAATTAGTCGAGCTGCATCGTAGGTCCTACAAGTTGTACTGCGAATGTGCCGCTAGAGCGGTGGTAAGGCGGGTGGTGGGCACGGAGATGTGGCCTTGTGCTGGACGCTCGAATTAGTCGAGCTGCATCGTAGGTCCTACAAGTTGTACTGCGAATGTGCCGCTAGAGCGGTGGTAAGGCGGGTGGCGGGCACAGAGATGTGGCCTTGTGCTGGACGCTCGAATTAGTCGAGCTGCATCGTAGGTCCTACAAGTTGTACTGCGAATGTGCCGCTAGAGCGGTGGTAAGGCGGGTGGCGGGCACAGAGATGTGGCCTTGTGCTTGACGCTCGAATTAGTTGAGCTGCATCGTAGGTCCTACAAGTTGTACTGCGAATGTGCCGCTAGAGCGGTGGTAAGGCGGGTGGCGGGCACGGAGATGTGGCCTTGTGCTGGACGCTCGAATTAGTCGAGCTGCATCGTAGGTCCTACAAGTTGTACTGCGAATGTGCCGCTAGAGCGGTGGTAAGGCGGGTGGCGGGCACAGAGATGTGGCCTTGTGCTTGACGCTCGAATTAGTTGAGCTGCATCGTAGGTCCTACAAGTTGTACTGCGAATGTGCCGCTAGAGCGGTGGTAAGGCGGGTGGCGGGCACGGAGATGTGGCCTTGTGCTTGACGCTCGAATTAGTCGAGCCGCAAACTCCGCAAAGTACTTACGACAAAGATTGTTTTCTAGACGCGTGGGTAGTTACGTAAATAATTTAATCACTTGTGAAAACATGCCACGTTTTTTGTTGTTGAAAGATGAGGCAAAACATAAATCAATAAGGAGGTATTATATGTAAACAGACTTTACTGATGAAAAAATGCAGAATCTGGCACAAAAAAATATACTTTTTTATTCTCAATTTATTTTTGATGAAATATTAAAATCTAAATAATTATAAATTTATTTTTCCACCTCCGCGTCCGCAAAAAAGTTAACAAAATCGCATCTGTAAATCATACTTGAGCCGGTTTCAACGAAAATCGAATACCAGTTTAATTTTATCTCAAATTTCTCATCTTTTCTACTTCAAATCAAAATAAGTATATCCTGGTTTATCTATTACTATTACTCTGCGATTCACTAAAAGTGTGTGGCAGAGGGTGCATTGCACCTATCCGAAAGGGTAACAGTTTGGAAGGGATATATGGGATATGGCAGGAGGCGCCCATTGGCTATTGTGAGGAACCATTCCAGCATTCGCGTGGAGTGATCTGGGAAAACCATGGAAAACCCAGATCAGGATGGCTGGAGTGCTTTATCGAAAGCTACTCCTGTCGGATTTTAAGTTTACCCGCCCGATAAATCCTTTCTATTCCATTCCCTAATTGCTCGTGGAAAGAATGAATACAGAAAAGAATCGGTTCTGGCCCTGATTTCTCTTATCTTATTTTCGCGGTCATTCCGAGATACGAATGTTGCTGGTAGCAATATTTCTTTGCTGTCATTCTGAAATCTGTCAGTCTGTGGGACTATCGGTTATACATTATTCAAAACACCGTTAAAATCCGACAAAGAATGTTTACGTGAATGCCGCCCATCCAAACATAAAAGCAGCTAAAATTTTTCTCTTTTTTTTTCATAAATTTCATAAATGTAAAGATTTTTTTCTGTTTTCAGTCTTATAGCATTTACAGGCATTTTTCTTGTAATAAACGCTATTCGGTTCATTTGTAACTGTAGCAGTGCGTTCATTCTGTTCGTATGTATTATCGAAGTTCATTCTCATCTATTTAGTTCTTAATTCCTTAGGACTTTTAGTTAATTAAGACCAACAGCTGCTGCATATACTAATTAGAGATAATGATTTATAGGCCACTATATTTCTTCCCAGACTTAACTTGGCTGTGAATCAAAGCGACGTCTCAAAAAAACAAAAACAAAAAACAAAAAACTTTTAATTGTTACGAATCGAACTATTGCTACGATGGGGAATAAGATTCGAAATATGAGTCAACAGCTGAAATTAGGAAGTATTTATAATATATTCCATCTGCGTGAACCAAACAGTGAACAAAGCTATTCAGTCGAAAATAATTTTTAAAAAAGTAAAATAAAAAAGTATGACGGATGTATCGATAAAAAATAAATAAATAAATAAAGAAGCTTTACTATCGGTCATCTCAAAGTTCTTTCACCAAAGTAGATTTCCCTTTCTGAAACAGTTCTGGTTAGCGTCTTTAGTTGCGATGTTGTGGCAGCCCCTGTCTTTAGCCGTTCCATTTAGAATCTAGATCCCCCGAATAGGGTGTGTAGCAAACCTCATATCTGAACTTTAAATAGAATTGTATTTTATAAAGTATTTGTAGTGAGCTACAGTTTGCTTCAAAATGATCTGGTATGTTTGTTTTGCAAATTTCTTGTAAATCAGTGTAAATAGACTTTATTTTATGAAAAGAAATTATTTAATATGTTTAAGAACCGAATTGTGCAAGAGAATTGCTTAAATGTTTGTAATTCCAAGTATTAATGGAAGTTACGATATCTACAGGACAATTTTCTGCAGTTTAAAATGATTTCTGTCAATAATTTTGTGTTTAAGTATCTTTAAATTCAATTTCTGACCGTTTTGTAATGATGTTAAATGATTAAGTACCATTTCTGATTGTTTTTAATATGTTTAATTGTTTGAGTAATTGTTAATGTTCGAGAAATATCTGGCGGAAGCTTTTGACGAGTTCTAGAAATTTCGATAGAGCATATATAAAGAAATCAGCAGAAGGACGGTAGTTAGTTTATACAGATTCACTTTGCAACTGCAAGGACTGCGTTAGTAGTATCTCTGCATCGTATCTATGCATGTAAGCAGTATCGTTGACATCGTGTTTGGTGAAAATAAACAGAAGTTTAAGCTGAAGTACATTGTGGACTACTTAATTACTGTATTAATCAACCACGAAGAACCTGTCAGGTGGTTGGGGATGTAACGTAATGTTTTTATTTTACTTTTGGCTTTACGCCTCGTCGACGTCGAGGTAATTAGAGGCGGGATGGGACTGGGGACAAGAAACGGGAAGGAATTCGGCCAAGAAATTCTCAAGGAGGCATTCCGGCATTTGCCTGGAGTGATTTGGGAAAACCATGGAAAACCCAAATCTGGATGCCCGGACGGGGATTCGAACCCGCGTCCTCCCGAATGAGAGGCCAGAGCGTTAACCGCTCACCCACCACGATCGGTTTTATTTTACAGAAATTGCAGTATCACAAAGTATGTTTGACACAGACCGAAAGTTAATATGTTGTTAAAATTCTTTCAAAAGAACCATAAAACAGAAATTTTCGTAACAGTTAATCGTCCATTCGATAGAGACATTTCTATCACTTGTTCAACACTGTCCTCAATTTTTCTACGTCTTCGATCGATTCGGAACAAATACGGAATCGTTCGAATCAGTTTTATCACTGCACTCTTATCGTAGCGAACGAAACTTTATCAGGAAATTAACAGACTGTACCTGTTGATAAAAAAAAATGATGTTTCAGCGATCACTGCTCTGTCGGCATTGTCAAGTGAGTGTTCTCGGTAGGTGGATTACGCTTGACAATCGTGACACTGATCGCCAAAATTTCCGAGTTTTATCTACTGACACCCATGGCGATTTTCGCAAGAAAGTATCTTTTAAACCCAACCCCGAGAAAGACTTCATTCTTACAGTCCATGAGTTTATCTAGGATCATGTTAATAGGTCATCGTGTCCGATGAATTCGAACGCAACAGATTTAAGTGAACTGGTTGCCAATTTTTGGCAATATTTGATTTTCACTTCTTGAAGCGCAAAGGAAAATGCTACAAGTAGAAAACTGCAATGAGAGAAAATTCTTTAAAATATATAATAATTATATTTATTGATTTGATGGCAATACTTTTCGTCAGAATGTCCCTAAATATAACTAAGCAAATATCAAGTTCCCTGATAAATATTTTGTATAGTTTTGTAATATTTCACTAGAGGTTTTGTAATATGTCACTAGAGGTTTTGTAATATGTCACAAGAGGTTTTGTAATATGTCACTATAGGTTTTGTAATGTGACACTAGAGGTTTTGTAATATGTCACTAGAGGTTTTAAAATATGTCACTAGAGGTTTTGTAATATGTCACTAGAGGTTTTGAAATATGTCACTAGAGGTTTTGTAATATGTCACTAGAGGTTTTGTAATGTGACACTAGAGATTTTGTAATGTGACACTAGAGGTTTTGAAATATGTCACTAGAGGTTTTGTAATATGTCACTAGAGGTTTTGAAATATGTCACTAGAGGTTTTGTAATATGTCACTAGAGGTTTTGTAATGTGACACTAGAGATTTTGTAATGTGACACTAGAGGTTTTGAAATATGTCACTAGAGGTTTTGTAATGTGACACTAGAGATTTTGTAATGTGACACTAGAGGTTTTGAAATATGTCACTAGAGGTTTTGTAATATGTCACTAGAGGTTTTGTAATGTGACACTAGAGGTTTTGTAATGTGACACTAGAGATTTTGTAACGTGACAATAGAGGTTTTGAAATATGTCACTAGAGGTTTTGTAATATGTCACTAGAGGTTTTGTAATGTGACACTAGAGGTTTTGAAATATGTCACTAGAGGTTTTGTAATATGTCACTAGAGGTTTTGTAATGTGACACTAGAGGTTTTGTAATGTGACACTAGAGGTTTTTCGTACAGGGACGTAGAGGTCATTACAGGCACGAAGAGACTAGTGACGAGCAACGAGAAGGAATTCGGCTATGGCCTTTTGAAAGAACAATCCCGGATTTTTTTTGGCTTATGGCTTTACACCTGGACGACATCGATGTCATTAGAGGTGGGAAAGGACTGAGGGCAAGGAACTGGAAGAAATTCGGCCATGGCCGTATGATTGAACCATCACGGCATTAGCCTGGAGTGATTTGGGGAAACCATGAAAATCCCAAATCTGGATGGCCAGATGGGAATCCGACCCTACATCCTCCCGAATGCAATTACTTGATTACTAAAGTTCAGTTAATACGATTAAACGGACGATACTAATAAAACTGTTATCTATATCTATAAAACGAAAACCGGATATATTGGTCTTATAAAAACTCGGAAACTACGGAGCAGATTTCGATGGGGTTTTTACCGTTTTAAAGTTTAGAATCTCAATTCAGTTGTTTGGCATGTCTTATGTTTCAACGTTACATAAATTCTAATCGTATGATGACAAATCACAAAGATGAAAGGATTAAATGTTGCATACTTCGCACTAAACACACAACTATAATGTCTCTGACCATAGACTCTAATGAGAGCAATAAGATAACTTTACAATAATAACTATTTTGAACACTAAACAAAACTTGAAGTATTCTTTCCTTTAATTCGGGATATTCAATTTCTAAACGCCATAGATAGCCGTAAAAAGTACAGAGATTTTCTTTAAACACGATCTCTGGACAATGTCTTTGGCCTCCAGCATTAGTCTTCTGTTTACGATAATATTATTCCGGATTCACTTCTGATATTTGTATAAAAGGCTGAATCTCCGGAGTTAAAGTATCTGGCGTTTCGAGCAAAAAGTATATCCATTCACTTCGCAATTGAATCAAATGTGAGTTTCTAACATAATCTTGCGTTGTACAGTAATGTTATAATGCAATTTCTTAACCAAATTAACGAAGCTTGATATACATGAATCTTTTGGGACGAATGAAAATAGTGAACGCACAAATAAATTCAACCCACCTGTTTCTTGGTAGAGGCGGGTGAATCTAGGTTTGCTTTAATTCCGAAAAAAGATGGCGCGAATTTTATGAAACTTTGTACAAATGTTTTTGATTGCGGGAAGAAAAATAGGGTACGGGTAAATCTACGCCAACTATGCTGGGAACTCCGCTAGTCATCAATAAAAATATAATTTCAAAAGGTACAAAAAACATCGCGATATATCACATGTGGATTGCATTCAAATTTCACAATTTCTATGCTGATTTCACTCGTTCTATATAGATTACGTCCAGATACTGTAACAAAAATTTCCGAACTCGTTTTTGGGATGCTCATATCTAATTTCAAGGGGGTTGGCAGTCTTATCGGGGAGTTAGTCATACAGCCTTTGAACTGCGAGTTCTGGTCCAAACGAACTGTTTGCGACTTAAACATTATATTTACAGATCTTAACAAACCTTACGGCTTCAAAACAGAGGTTTACACTAACTTGGTGTGGGACAAAGTGGACTATTGTACAGTATAGGGTCACTTGCGCTAAAATTTACTCCCTGATTTAAACCACAAAATGCTGCACAAAAACAGCATCTGTACATCTTCCGTAATGTTGTCATTCGCACAGTTATAAACAAGTACAGTACGATCTCAAAGTTGGGGATCTTAGTGTAAGCAATAACCAATTATATCATAGATAACATATGGCCGGAAAAAAATACAATCCAGTTCTTAAGCGGAAAGCATTATATATATATATTTATATTATCTGCTTAACGTCTCTCTAACAGCGAGGTCTTTAGAGACGGGAAAGGATGGGGAGCAAGGAATGGGAAGGAATTCGGCCATGGCCTTTTGAAGGAAGCATCCCGGCATTTGCCTGGAGTGATTCGGGAAATCATGGAAAACCCAAATCTGGATGCCCGGACGGGGATTCGAACCGCCGTTCTCCCGAATGCGAGGCCAGAACGCTAGCCGTTACAACGCGAAATCATTATAAACGTCTCGACTTCAGAGTAGTAATTAACCTTTAAATGGATATTAATTTGGTAAATTTCCCAGCTTTGTAATTTCACATTAAAACAAAACTTACTATCTTTTACCACGGGATGTATATTAAACAAAATCTAAACACGTTTGCGTTTTTTTGTGGTTTTTTTTTTTTAATAACTTGTTTCCTTTTCATTAGGTCATAACAACGGTCCAAACTGATTTTAAAAAAACCCGCACACACACCGTAAATGTACAGATTTCCTTCCAGTTACAGTATTATTATTCTAGCTGGTGCCACGACTTCGTTCGTGTTTGCCAAAAATTTTGAAGGTTTTTATGTGTTTCCATTCAACCTTAAATATATCAAGGATAAAAAACAGCCTATGTCACTCCCTGCCAATTCAGATATCCACCAGTGAAAGTCTTGTCAAAATCGGTTCACACACTAAAACTGTCGCATGTAAATTATTTATATTTGTTAATAGCTAAAAAGCTGAAAAACGTATCGTATTCAAGAACATTCTAGAATATTTTAGGACAGTCAAGAATTTTTAAGTACTTTGTACAGGATTCCAAAGATATTTTAGATTTTTTGGTCCAAATATGAAACTGCCCTATGATGACCACTATATCTCCCACACCCCCATAGCTACCGCCATGCAACCACCATAGTACACGAATGGAGACTCAAGGTTACTACCACACACAAACACCAGTAAGTAGTTGTGGCTGCAAAGTGAAATACAGGGACAAACAAGTCTAAGAGGGGAAACCTAAAAAAATAATAAAAAAATTTTAAAAAATTATTTTCTAAAAGCTACATATTTTCAATTTTTTACAATCTTTTCTCTTCAAAATATATTTGTAGCACTGTTCGAAACATTTTCTGTAGTCATCTTTAGAAATGGCTGACAGCCCCTCCCTCGTTTTTTTCTTGACCTCTTCAATGTTGTCAAATCGGTGACCTTTCATGCTCCTTTTCATGCGTGGAAATAGGAAAAAGTCGCACGGAGCCAGGTCAGGCGAGTAAGGTGCGTGGGGCAGTGGAACCATGCCATTTAAACTGCCTAACAGAGACAGCTGTGTGTGCAGGTGCATTGTCGTGGTGGAACAACCAGTCTCCTGTTTGCCACAAATCGGGTCTTTTTTTACGAACACTGTTGCGTAATCTTCTTAAAACTTCCAAATAAAAGGTTTGATTGGCGGTCTGATGTGAGGGAACAAACTCTGAATGAAATACGCCCTTGGCATCAAAAAAGCAAATGAGTATTGTTTTGATGTTTGATTTGACGACATTTCTTGAACGGATGACAATGACGTCTTCCGTTGGCTTGACTGTTGCTTTGTTTCTGGGTCGTAACCATAGCACCATGACTCATCACCAGTAATGACCTTTGACAGAAAAGCTGGATCAACTTCTAGCTGTTGTTTCAAAGCACGACATGTTTCAACTCGACGTTCTTTTTGATTGTCAGTCAGAGCCCGAGGAAAAAACTTGGCAGCAACCCTTTTCATCTCCAAATCTTCGGTAAAAATTAGCTGAACCGAGCTCCAAGATAACCCACTAATCTCTGACAGTTGATCAATTGTCTGTCGACGGTCTGAGAGCACAAGCTCTCGAATTTTTTCAACATTTTCGTCGATTCGGGCAGTTGACGGACGTCCAGAACGAGGTTTGTCACCAATCGGCATGTCGAAATATTTAAACCGATCGAACCACTTGAGTTATTCCTATAGCGTCATCTTTGTAAGCCGTTTTCAACATTAAACAGTTTCAGCAGTATTTTTACTGAGTAGAATACAAAATTTCACAGCTGCACGTTGTTCACTTAAACTTGCTATCATCAACACCGAAACAATAACAAAACAGCGCTAGGAAAAACAATCACTGCAGATTAATAGAAGTCGACAACACAGGCGGCACTGAACTGACAATGAGTTGCGCTATAATCGAACGATTACTACACAAATTGACACCGTTGAAGAGATGTGGCATCGATTTATACGAATAGTCAGGGAAGGTATGGATATACATATACCGAAGCGGACAATAAATGGGGAGGATGATCCACCGTGGTACACATGCGAAGTCAAAAGATTACTCAAAAAACAAAGGAGGATACACACACGCTCAAGAAGGAAGGGGTGTCGCGGCGATTTAGAAACCTTAGCTGAGTTAAGAGGACGTATTAAGAATGTAATGCGTGAGGCCTTCAACGATTTTCATTCCAACTCTCTCTCTAAGAGTCTCACAGAAGACCCAAAGAAATTTTGGTCGTATGTACGAAAAGTCAATTGTACCAATAGCAATATTCCAGCACTAATTCGTGAAGGTTCAGAGGTTAAGGAAAGCCGCGATAAAGCTAACGTACTAAATACTGTATCCAAAAATTTATTTACTGATGAAAATAAGGATAGTATTCCCATTTTCCCACGCCGTGGCGAGTCGGTGATGGAATCATTACGAATAGATACTGCAGGTGTCGTTAAGAAATTAGAGCTCCTGAAGTGGGGGAAAGCACCGGGCCCAGATGGAATTCCAGTAAGAGTATTTTCAGAGTATGCGGCGGAAATCGGGCCATTTCTGTCTGATTTATTCGGTAAATCATTAGAAGAGCGAAAAGTACCTTCAGACTGGAAAATCGCGCAAGTAACTCCGATTTTCAAGAAAGGTGATCGAAGTGATCCTGCTATCGTCCCATATCTATAACATCTGTTTGTAGTAGAGTTATGGAGCATAATATATACTCGAACATTCTAGACGATAATAATTTGCTTACAACAAATCAACACGGATTTCGGAAGAAAAGATCATGTGAAACACAGCTGGCCCTATTTACACACGACGTAATGAAAGTTATTGATGCAGGTTCACAAGTAGATGCAATTTTTTTAAATTTCCAGAAAGCCTTTGACTTTGTGCCTTTTAGCGAAGCTTCGAGCGTACGGTATATCGGATTAGCTTTGTGAATGGATCAAGGATTTTCTAACTGGTCGGTCGCAGTATGTCGTCGTTTAAGGTTCTTCTAATCTAGATGTTACATCTGGGGTACCTCAAGGAAATGTAATAGGACCACTTCTTTCCTTAATTTTTATAAACGATCTCGGAGACAAAGTGAAAAGCCTTTTTAGATTGTTTGCTGATGATACGATTATTTATAGGGAAGTTCAGCATGATCTAGATATTATTTTGGCATGGTGCACTGAGTGGCAACTTACGCTAAATTTTAAAAAGTGCAAGACAATGAGCATAACTAACAAAAAGAATCCAATTCTTCAGAAATACAAGTTAAACAATTCAGTTATTGATATGGTTGATTCTATGAAATATTTGGGAGTAACAGTACAAAGGAACATGAAATGCGACTTACACATTAATTCGTTAGTAGGTAGAGGTAATTCTAGGCTGCGATTCATAGGTCGAATCTTGAAAAATTGTAACGAACAAACAAAGGAGATAGCGTACAAATCTCTTGTGCGTCCACATTTGGACTATTATTGTGCCATTTGGGATCCGTTTCGTAAGGGGTTGATTGAGAGTATAGAGAAAGTACAGAGAAGAGCCGGTCGATTCGTGACCGCTTGCTACAGTCCTTATGAAAGCGTCACAGAACTGATTAGTAGACTAGGCTGGGAGTCTCTGGTAGATAGACGACACACGTTTCGTTTAAACTTATTGGTAAACATGCGTACTCCCACTTTCACTTACGAGTGTAGTGAAATACTTTTTCCATCAACCTATTTGAGTCGGAATGACAGGAAAGATAAGATTAGAGAAATAAGGTGCCGGACTGATTCTTATATGAATTCTGTTTTCCCTCGTACCATTAGGGATTGGAATGCACAACAAAGAGATTAGCTTTGGTGCTGAGCACCCTCTGCCACCCACAATTTTGTGAATTGCAGAGTATATATGTAGATGTAGATGTAGATGTAGAACTCCGCCCACGGCAATGTTATTCCGGTTATCTTTGTGTACCCCCTGATACTTCTGTATTTATATAATATTTACAGTTTCTGGCTTTATTACTCTTTTATGTCAAGGTCATTACAGCCGGAAGAGGTTTATTTACATGGAGCAGAATAAATTCGCATTTCACTACGAACTGCGATCTTTACCATCTAAACAGTCTAGAAAACTGCTCTTACGAATTAATTATAACTATTACGATTTCTAAGTATTTAAAGAACAATTTTGAATGTATTTATCTCCAAACTATCTACGATAGTCATATCTGTGACACCCGTGTTCGTGGAACCAATTCAAGCTCTCTGGAACAACCTCTACGGTAGGCGAAATAATTTTCTTTTTTCTAAGATCGTGCTTTGAAATTAGAGTCGTTAGAAGGCCAGGTGATAAATCACAGAGTCGTGAAGCAACTAAAAAATCCTACACACTCCTCTATTTTCCGGCGGTTGCCACAAAGGGAATATTATTATGCCAAGCCGGCCTGGTTAACGAACCTAACAGAGGCTCACAAAAAATAGAACCCGTTCGTGAATGGAAAAAGTCCAACCAGACAAGCTCGTCTGTAGGCAAGTCGTCATAAGAGAAGCTGTCAGTCCGCCAACCATCTAACGACTGTCCAGAAAGTTAGCGAACTTATATACAGGGTTACTAAAAAAGAATCATTCACTTTCAAACCCCGATTTATTATACTTACAAATATGATTGACATATGAAAATGACAACAAAGTATCCAAGTTTTATGCTCACTCTACAAATGTTCTATGTGTGCCCCTTTGGTCACACACGTCCAGGCGATAGTTCAATTCAATCCACACATTCAGTAGCCTGATCGCCTCAATGATCGTCAATGCATCACTGATCCGTTTCTTCAGCTCTTGGTAGTGAGGGTACGTAGACAATGTCCTTAATGAACTCTTTTCTCGCTTTGCCTCCATTTCTGAAGAGACTGGACTGAACTGGTTACGGATACTGAACTAGTGCTGCCACGTCTCCTGGTGTACAAACTTGGATATTTTGTGGTAATTTTTATATATCAATCATATTTGTAAGTATAAACCATTGAGTAAATCGGGTTTTGAAAGTGAATGATACTTTTTGTAGTAACCCTGTATATCCGAGTTTAATAGATTACAACACCGTTTGATTAATCACCAAGAATACTTAGTTTTTACACAAATCCGCATATTTTTTATTCGATTTCGATTGAATTTTGCACAAGAATAGTAAAAAAAAAATACTGTCAACATTTGGTTTGAAAACCCATCACCTCTCCCCCTTTCCGCCCCCTTAATTTTTGTCAATGTTCTTCATACAAAGCTACAGCTGAAACCATTTGACCAGTCACCAAAAGTTAGCATAAACACGTTTTTTTCATGGAGAAGGTTGCTAACCGAAAATATCAATAAACTACCCTTTCTCCCCCTTGACACTCATTTGCCTGGAGTGATTTTGGAAACCATGGAAAACCCAAATCTGGATGCCCGGACGGGGATTCGAACCGCCGTCCTCCCGAATGCGAGGCCAGATCGCACAAAGTACGAAATGAACGAGTTTTGGAAATGATGGGTGAGAAAAGAAGTTTGTGGAAGAAGCTTACAGAAAGAAGACACAGGCTGGTAGGTCATATTTTGAGACATGCTGGATTGGTTAATTTGATTACAGATGTAATCAGGTTGAAATGTAACCTTGACTACAATGAAAACTGACTTCCCATATCAAAGCATCCAAACAATCCCATTCTTAGAAATGTGCTGCTAAATCACAGTTTTGTTTAGTACCGGAAATGGCCGGTACGAAATCAATGGAGTTTGGTAGGCATTACTTTTTCTGGACGAATAAAAATTGTGTACAGGCAAATCACCTTCAGCCAACTTCTTTCTTGGTAGGGTGCGGGTGAATCTGGTTTTGCTTTAATTACGGAAATGGATGGAGCCATTTGTATGAAACTTTGTACACGTTTGACATTAAAATAGTTCATGGGTAAATTAACGCCAACTGGATAGGGGAACACTGAAACGATGCTAGTCTATCTATCTATATCTACAAAATGAAAATCGGGTATATTGGCACCAGAAAAACTAGAAATCTTCTGCGAAGATTTCGATGGGGTTTTCATCGTTTTAAAGCTTAGAATTTCAACTCAGTTGTTTGATATGTTTTATGCTTCTACGTTACATAACGCCGGAACATTAAATGAAATTCTGAACGTATGGTGAGGAATACCACAGATAGAACCACTAGATGCAGCATACTTCACAGTTCGCACTAACACACACAACTACAATATCTCTGACCAAAGCCTTTAATGAAAGCAATAAGATAACTTTACAATAATTATTTTGTACATTAAACAAAACTTGAAGTATTCTTTCCTTTAATTTGGAATATTCAATTTTTAAACGCCATAGATGGCCGTAAAAACAACAGAGATTTTCTTTAACCATGATCTCTGGCAGTAGGTCTACAACTACATTGTCTTCTTTTTTAATAATATCATTTATTTACGGTAATATTATTCTGGATTCACTTTTGAAATTTGTATAAAAGGCTGAATCTGCGAAGTTAAAGTATCTGGCATTTGGAGCAAGAAAGTATATCCATTCACTTCGCAATTGGATCAAATTTGAGTTTCTAACATAATCTAGCATGTACGAGCAAATATACTTCAAGCCACCCGTTTCTTGGTAGGGGGCGTGTGAATCTAGGTTTGCTTTAATTCCGAAAAAGTTGGCGCGAATTTTATAAATCTTTGTACAATGTTTCTCATTACGGGAATAAAAATAGGGTGCAGGTAAATCTACGCCAACTATACCGGGAACGCCGGGAAATCTGCTAGTTTAAAGTATAAACGGTACGAATGTTTTAGCCAAAACTGAAGTTAGTATCAAAATCAGTGACTGACATCAAATCTATGCTTCCCCGACTAACCCGAGCGTGGAGGAATTTCCGCCGGAGGGCATAGTAGCCAGCAGATCCCTGAGGAATGTCAAGGACACCGGGTCCTGCAGGTAGTTCTGGAGCGTCTGATTCTCCACTGTAAGATCACTTCAGGGCTTTGACGTCGTGTTCTGGGGTACGCGGATTCGATTATCGGCCAACTAGACAATTCCGGGATGGTCTTTTCTAGCTTCGACTGACCTCGACGACGGCTAGGCGTAAAGCGTAAAGCATAAGAAAAATAAATTGGTACGTGGGTCAGTGTGGTAAAAATTCTTTGTATTTTTTTTCTTTCGAACTCATACAGGAAATAGGAACTTTATCCACGTTATTCCTGTAAACAAACGAAACTTATTAAAAATTTAAAGCACACTTCGCTAAATCGTAGAGTATTGCATCTCACTTTAGTCTATATTTCGTATTTAGAGCTTTTATATGGGAGAACATCTGGGTCAGGTTTACACATCGATACAGTGAATGTATCATTGGACTAGTTTAGTTGCAGTTCATCACCCAGCGTGGTGGGTGAGCGGTTAGCGCTCTGGCCTCGCATTCGGGAGGACGCGGGTTCGAATCCCTGTCCGGGCAGCCAGATTTAGGTTTTTCATGATTTCCCCAAATCAATCCAGGGGAATGCCTGGATGCTTTCTTCAAAAGGCCATGGCTAAATTCCTTCTTGTTCCTTGTCCCCAGTCCCATCCCGCCTCTAATGACCTTAGCCGTCGACGCAATTTAAAAAAAAAAAAAAAAAGTTGTTGCTGTTCATATTGAAGGTGTATGATGAAATTAATTATGCAGAAAATATTGTTATTTCACGACATGTAGTTTGCGGTGCATTTCATATGTTTAGGTGTGACAGTATCGTTTGATTTTGTAGCGACAATATTAGCGGAGATTGTGCTTAGGTTAAAATTGACCAGGACTAGAATATTCTTGTTACAGCATAAAGCACGGGGAATTTAATTATTAGTGGGCGTGCATAAATAACGTGAGGGGACATGGTGGGGGGGAGGGGCGGCGAAATATTACCAAGGGGGAGGGGGGTCTACGGAATACTCACGTGAGGTTTTGGAAATTCTGTAGAACTTTTTTTTATTAAAAAAAAAAAAAAAAAAAAATCTACAAATGACGCGGAAGTCGATTTTAGAGGGTATTTCGTAGAAAAGTGGGGGTGAAACCGGCTTTGGATGGGTCAGACCTTAAAAAAAAAAGGTCTCAAAATGTTGCGAGGGCGATTTCTAGGAGATCTCACCAGAAGGGGGGGGGGGGGGTGTCTAACCAGATCTCACGAAGTCACAACAGAGGGGGGAAAACACTTCACGTAATTTATGGATGCCCCCTTATTAGTAATTAATAAGCCGCTTCATGAGCGCCATGTTAGTGACGACGTGTATCGCAATGTAAACTACTCCACAACATCTAGGACAAAATTATCTGGTCAGTGTTCTTACAATCAGTTCTCGTTAGTAACGGAGAGTCCATTAACTACTTACATCTAGCCTCCTATGAACCCCCCCCCCCCCCCCCCGCGCGTAGCCTTACGTGGCTTTTGCCTCTAATCCTTCACTCATTCTCTCACCTCGATAGCTATTGGCTGGAGAACGGTGTCACGTGTCAGCCTTCGCTCGCAAATTAACAGCGACCAGAGATACCATTAGAAGAAATTCGTGGTTATGTCCACAATTTAATAGTTAAGCAACTGCTACCAAATTAATTGCCATTATGCATTCATTAAGTTTGCTTTTCGTAGCGTTTCGTACTTAAAAAATAACTTTAAATTTTTACGTCTGGAAAAAAGTGGGACTGATTTTCATTAACATGTTGCTAATTAAAGCAACTAAAAACAAAAAAAAAAAAAAAATTACTCATGGTGTCTGCTGTAACCACGAATAAATTTCAATTTAATTAAAACGGACCGTCCCCCACCCTATTTCACCAAACGTCATTAGGTTTAAAAAGGGTAGTAAATTTTTCTAACCGTCTTAATAATGTATTTTCACCAGTTTTGAAAAAGAATAGTTAGAAATGTGCAATAAAACGTTTGCGTCACGCTTTTACTAGCGGAGTTTCTGTCAATTTTGAGAAAAGTGTGTAATAAGGATAAAAAAATCTGCTTTGAACTGTATTAAGGCTTTACGCTATGTCGACGTCGAAAACAATACAGGTCGGAAAGGAGTAAGGATATAAAACAGGAAGGAATTAGGTCATAGCCTTTTGAAGTAACCATTCCAGCATTCGCCAGGAGTAATTTGGGGAAACCATGGCAAACCGAAATCTCGATGTCCGGACGGGGATTCAAACCCGCGTCATCCCAAATGCTGTACTATACGTCGATACGTTCATCTGCCCGTAATGATTTTGTGGAACCATGGAAAAACGTTTGTCTGCATTGATTCACCGGGATTCAAACCTAGTTTCAGCAACGAGAAACAGAAAATTTCTGGGCCTACTGATCAAATGAACGATTTTTAAATCGTTTACTGGTTAACATAACCTTCCTTAGGAGTAATAAATTTTCTCGGAAAAACTAGACATCGTTTCGTGGCCGTCGAAGTTATTTTTCATTAGTCTACAAAATATCACTCGACAGCTAAAATAGTATTTAAAAAATAAAAAATCGATAAAATACTGATCACAGGGGAAAGGTTTGAAATTTTTCGGTTTAAACGAAACTTGCTGTTTTCTCATCAATTCGGTTAATAAAACGTTGCATTCTTTTCCTTTCCTTTGGAGATAATCGACGAAAACCATATGTTCTATCATCTTTGGGGGCGGGTATTAATTACGTGAGGTGAAATATGGGGGGGGGGGTCCGGCGAAATCTCACCAAGGGGGAGGGGGGGGGGGTCAGCGGGAATCTCACCTGAGGTTTCGAAATTCTCGTTGGTCTGTAGAGCTTGTTTTCAGGAGGGGGGGGGGGGTATTTCGTCGAAAAGTGAGTGTAACCTCCTTTGGAGAGGGGGTCGGGCCAGATCTCACGAAGTTTCACCAGAAAGGGGGGGGGGGTCCGGAAATTAATGGATGCCCCCTTTCAGCACGGTAGAAAACCATTTATTGTTACACGTGAAGTGTGCATCCGAACTTTAACGAATCCAAAGCATATTGTTTAATATCCATCCACAGACATAAATTCTTCTTATTATTGAAGTGGGAAAGCATATTTCATTTATATTTGTAAATTCTCTTTTTTCATTATTATTAAACTGGGAACCATACCAGACATAAATCTTTATATATAAAGATGAATGTATGTTTGTTTGTTCTTCATACAAATCCACAGTTATCATCCGATCTCGATGAAACTTTGCACACTTATCCTTTGAAACAAGGAAAAAACTACTGTCTACATTTGGTTGATCTGTATAAATAACACATGTGGTCTCATAACTTCGAAATAAGGCGATAGACAGACACGTTGGATATGGTCGTCTCCGTACCGTGTTTCCGTATAGTGGACTGGCAGCTTAGTGGTTAAAGCGCTTGCTTACGAACGTGGTGGTCTCCGAAATCTCCGTGGAGGCTAAGATTTTTAAAAATTGTTTTTCATCGTAAGAGTCAGGCCTGTAGATATTAGAAAGTTAGGGGTGCAATGCGAGGCAAATCGTAGGTAGTCTTGCAATTTTGTAGGTGTACACTTTTTTCGTTATAATGATCCCTCAGGTGTTGTTCGCAGTCAGTGTGTGAGTGTGAACCACAGTAATATTATTATAAATACGGAAGTAAGTCTCTGTCTTTTTGTTACGTTTTGACGACTAAATGGCTATATCGTTGTGATGCAATTTTATAAGGAAATCTGTATGAAGGGCATAGGATATTTTTTCCAGTATGATTAACAGTTGTAGTCACGAAATTTTGAGCCCCTATCGAATGGTGGCAGAAATATGTTGGAAATTGATTCTCTTAAAGAGACAGGTTCGACGGTAGAATTATATAGTGATAGCTTTCCTGTCATATTATGCCGAGTCGATATTGTTTGGGACCAATCCTTCGTTATCAACTTTCTATATTTAATTGTGGCAAAAAAAATCTTAATCCACGTGTACAAAGTCGCGGATACGGGCTAGTTATTAATATAAGTAAATGATTGACAAAATTCCGATTTACCGTACAAATGGAATAAAGATAGTATCGTTAGTCCAGTCGAGTGCAGAAGGAAACATTAAAAATATCAAACACACAAAAATACAAGAGACGGCAGAGAAATCACACCATGGGAGCAAACCGGTACTAAATAGGGATGGCGATTCTCTCCGTAAAAGATCGATTCTTAAATCGATTCGAACCGAAATTTGATAAATCGATTCACAAAGAATCGAGGTCTAAAAATCGATTTGGTTTTCGTGTTCGTATTTTAAACATAATTCCAATCATGGTAAACAAATAGGACACCATAATAATCGATCTTTTATCATTTTAAACTAATTAAAGTTTATTTAACACTAACTCAAAGTATCAGGTATAGAGTAAGACATTTATTTCACAAATTTGTTGCTGTCATAAAACAGTTTTCAAATGATATAGTTTACAGTTCCCATTACTTAATGTCCAAGCTTTTCAAGAACAACAGTATGTCTAGTCTACTAGTACCAAAGCGGTTTCGCACATCACTTGCGATGTTACCGGCAGTAAAAAAAGGCCCCACTATACAGATATTCTTCTTGGCTGTTGAGTAAACGTGATGATAAATTGATTTTTTTTTCCCTTGCCAGTAAAGTGTAGGATCACACTTCAGGTGCACAACTGCTTGCGATAAATAGTGTTCCAATTCTTCGCTTAAACCCTGACCTTCATGTGCATTACATGTAGAAAGTGATTTTTCATATTCAATTGTCACGGGTGAAATATCGATTCAGTGGATCGATTCAATATTATAAATCGATTTAAAAAATAGATTTTTTTGGTCCAAGATCGCCATCCCTAGTAATAAACGGAAATGACTTCGGTAAATTTCGTTTTGTAATATTACTTTAGATAGGGCAAAGACCCCACAAAGAATTCGTTCTACAGGAGACTTGAGAAAATTACAACTAACAACTATTATAGCCACGGCAAGCACACTGTGTTAATTGTCAGATTTAAGACCCTCCTAGCAACTGTATTAGAATCGCGTTGTCGGGGTTCTACCTCCCCAATATGGCGGCGACTTAACCAGCTCGAGGGCCTCCAATCCTCTCCCCTCACGCACAATGGGTGCGTAAAGAAGGGTGCCTTACGCAGGGCAGTACCACAATAGGACCGCCATGCCCTAGGGCAACTGGCAGAACCTGCACCGTACATACACGTAGAAACCGGCTTCATATTTGAAACAGTGATTTTTGAATGGGCGTTCGTAACCAAAATTAAATTTTCGGAAAAAATCATTCCAGTGGACTTATTACAAATTTTTGTTTAGCTTTTATATGGTACCTCAACATATCCCACTATTTGAAAAACAATTTTTAACTTGGAATCATGCAAATCTAAAAAAAAAAAAAAAAAAAAAAAAAAAAAAAAAAATAATAATAATAATAATAATAAAAATAAAAAAAATCAAATGGCGTGAAATAATCTAAACGAGATATAATTTTGCAGTACACATTAAATTATTAGTAGTTAAATTAAAAGTGAATGTAACTATATGTTCGTACAAAGTATTTTTATTTGTCTTGATCTTCGGTCTCCTCTTCAAAGTCCCAGTATGGAGTTGCTTCAGTGTTTGGGCAAAGAAATAGCTCCTCACAACACATGACATAATCATGCGGAATGTAGTTCTTTAGTATGTTTAAGTCATTTAACTGGAAAAAAATGCTCGCACATATACCTTTTCAAAAGAAGCTATCCTTAAGAAACAAAAAACGCCAGGGGAAAAAAAAATGTCGATAACGCCATTTTTTAAAAATAAATGCTAATTTATTCACAGTTTTTATCATAGTTACTCACAGGATAAAATTAATGGCATTGTGCAGGTTTTTATTCCTGTCGTCAGTCTTTCGACTGGTTTGATGCAATCCTCCATCCCTTCCTATCCTGTGCTAACCTCTTCATTTCTACATACCCCTTACAACCCACGTCCTCAATTATCTGCTTCATATATTCTAATCTCTGTCTTCCTCTACAGTTCTGTTCCCTCCACTAACAAATTAACCAAATGTGACCCACCATCCTGTCAGACTCTTCCACAAACTTCTTTTCTCACCCATCATTTAAAACTCGTTCATTTCTTACTTAATCTGTCCATTTAATTTTCAGCATCCTTCCATAGCATCAAATTGCAAATGCTTCAAGTGTATCCAATTAAAAATTTGTTATCAGCAATTCACGTCATATAAAATCTCCATTGAGAATCGATAAATTTGGTAATATCAGTCGGTTTGGTTTCCATCTGTAGATTTAGAAGCTAAATACCACATATTTATAGAAAAAATCTATAATTGTCTTTAACGTCGCATTTCTTTTTTCGTCGACATGGGGGCAAGGAATTGGAAGGAATTCGTCCATGACCTTTTTGAAGGAAGCATTCGCCTGGTGTAATTTGGGGAAACCATGGAAAACCCAAATCTGGATGCCCGGACGGGGATTCGAACCGGCGTCCTCCCGAATGCGAGGCCAGAGCGCTAACCGCTAACCCACTACGCTCAAAAGAAATTTTAATTTCATGCACATATTGTGGTTATACATATCTCTGATTTCAAGTCAGATGAAAACACCATCAAAATTGGTTCACTATTTTTGAAGTTATAGCAGATGTAGGTATTAAATTTTGGTGTTCAGAACTGATTTTAATCTCCTGCTACGATATACTACAGATTCTAAGCTTTCAAACCGTGAGAAACCTATGAAAATCTTTTCCGATATTTTTTCGTGATGTATGAAAAGAGAGACATGCTTGATTAAGATTTATAACAACAACAGTGTGTGTGAATTTTTCGTCGTAGCGTTGTGCACTTTGTAGATTTTATTGAGGGACGAGAAAATCTATAGTTCGCGTTGCGTTGCCTCCCCCGTTAGACCTACCCCAACCGAGCCCCATCTGCCAGGCGGCGTTGCCACATCTAACCAACCCCCGATGCCATTTCTGTGACCTTCCACAAGAACTCACACAATCGACTGGCTTCACTTATTCAATAAACTCTTACATTATAACTGCCCCAAAAATACTCCAATTATGCACAAAACCCATTGTAATTGTTTTTGTTATAACTCCGAAATTTTTTTTCTTATTGTGACGTCACAATACCTAATAGTAACGACACTCCACTACAATAAGTTGACCAACTGTTCAATAATCTGGAATCTGTATTAAGATCTCTGGCACTAAGACCAAAGATTACACTAAGAGTGTTTTCCCAGCCTCAGTAAAAAAACAACGTGATACTTTCAAAGCAAATACGAATTCTTCAAATTTTGCAGAGTGAAAGTACCGTAAAGTTTGTGTTCAGCAAGTTCGAGCCTACGAGCTTTGAAACAATTAAACGATACGTCTATTAATACGTCTTTGAGTTCTTCAAGCTCAAGAGATTTTATACACCCTAAAGTTCGTATTTGGTCAGATCCTATTATAATCTTTGACCCCAAAAACTGGAACTATTCTAGATCCGTGATGAAAAAAAAGGTCATGGGCTTACAGACGAATGCTGGTATTTCTGCATGAAAATTAAGAAATAAAGCATTTAAAGAGAGAGAATAAAAAACGAAATAAAGCATACTTAAAAAATACTTAAAAACTCTTTCTGTGGAGCACAACTTTATGGTAGCGAAATATGGACTTTAGGAATACCGGAAATAAAGAAAATTGAAGGATTTGAAATGTGGTGCTACAGAAGAATGCTGAAAATTAAGTGGACAGACAAAGTAAGAAATGAACGAGTTTTGGAAATGATGGGTGAGAAAACAAGTTTGTGGAAGAAGCTTACAGAAAGAAGAGACAGGCTGGTAGGTCATATTTTGAGACATGCTGGATTGGTTAATTTGTTAGTGGAGGGAACAGAACTGTAGAGGAAGACAGAGATTAGAAAATATGAAGCAGATAATTGAAGACGTGGGTTGTAAGGGGTATGTAGAAATGAAGAGGTTAGCGAAAGATAGGAAGGGATGGAGGATTGCAATCAAATCAGCCGAAAGACAGGAAAAAAAAAATTGGATAGGGCTTTTCACCTCGTCGACGTCGATGCTATTAAAGCTGGGAGCGGAGAGAGTAAGTAACGGTAAGGAATTCGACCATTGCCTTTTCCAATCGCCTGGAGTGTTTTCGGGAAACCATAGATATTACCGAAATCTAGAAAGCCGAACCTAGCATGTTGGGTGTGCGGTAACGCTCTGGCCTCGCATTCGGGAGGACGCGGGTTCGAATCCCCGTCCGGACATTCAGGTTTCGATTTTACATGGTTTCCCGAATCTCTCCAGGAAAATGGTTCCTTCAAAAGGTCTATGGCTGAATTCCTTCCCGTACCTTGTACCAAGTCCTTTCCCACCTCTAATAACGAGCCGTAAAGCCATACGTAAAAAAAATTGGATATGCGGAATGGGATTCGAACCCAGGTACCCCGGAATTCGAGGCCAGAGCGTTACCACTCACTTACAACGCTCGGTTTGAGAGAAACTGGATCACATCTTTAATTTCTTTATTGAATAAATGTTTGAGTTGTTCGGTATTTATTATGTCCGTTTTGGTCTTTCATTAATGACCCTATCGTTGCATATTAATGATGACATAGCGCTGGCACTACAAATTACTCATTTTACGAACGGCCAAAATTTCTTTAAGCTTCCCCCAAGTTTTTGCCGAAACGTGTGTTTCTTGCTTTGGTTTTTGAATTAGCTTTACTTATGTACCATTAAAAATCTGTTAGTTTTTCTGTGAGGTTGTTAAAAAGCAAATTGTTTGAAAACGCAATTTTTACTCTATCTCTCAACTGAATCAAGTTTTATAAGTACCCAAAGTCCCCTTTAGTTGTGGAAAGTGCTTGTAGCCTAATCTCGATAGCTTTTTGAGGAATCTTTTCACTTCACTCATGTACTACGAAAGATATTTCCTGTATACTTTGGAATACGACTGAGGATATCTTCGCTAAACTATGCTGCCAATAAAAATGTTACCGGTAAACAATCTGTAAGATAATTTCTATGGCTTACACAACATTCATAACTAGGCCCAAAGCAGTGTTAAGCAGAAGGTATATATGTTACGGTATAAAATAAAGCTCAATGAAATTCCTCGTGCCTTGCGCTGTATCAAAAAGTTTCAGTAGTCATTTTGGTCCAGGTTACGTATTAACCTTAACTACAAACTCCGCTAACATTGCCGCTAAAAAAAAAATAAACATTCATTCATACGCGAATTAAAAGATCCACTGTATCGGATGCATCGCGATTTAACTTGATCCAAAATCTTCACGGGTTCTTTCACTTTCTTTTTTGTTATCCGTGATTTGAGTCAATATTATAACGGCTGACAGAGTTACATGCGGCTGGAATAATGACCTCCGTAATATGACGTCAGGGAAAGCAAAGTAAATTAAAACTAAATCTTGACTTACAATAAGTCATTGTAATAATAGTTTTAATTTTATTCTAGGCCGCATAAATTGCTATCAATGTGGAATACTTTAATGCAAATTCAAGTTGATGACAATTTAAATTATTTTTTAAAAAATACAAATTACTTATGCCCTCTTCTGTAATGTCAAATGCCAACTGTCATTCTGACCCAGGTTAAATAACAATTTAATCAAAACATTCCATAACACTTTTTCCCAAAATAAAAACATTTATCTTAGGTGTCTAGTAGTTAATAATTTATCGAAACAATCTACATTCAACGAATATAAATAAATAGAAAGAAACTAATAATATGTTAATTTAAATGCAATATGTACTTTTATTTCAATGTTTTGCCAATCATTTTTTTTCAAGAGCGCTTAGCTAAATAGAACTGTTACTAAATAAAGCTAAATAACATGTACTACAAATTCATTTAAGATCAAAATTTTTCACCGCGTTGTATATAAATAAACTGTTCTCGGGCTTCCAGCCGCAGGGCTGAGACATACATCTTCGAAACGTCCCACAAGTGTGACATTTTTACGCGGGTAGAAGCCCGAGAAGAATTTATTTACAAAGTCATTGTTAAACCAGTAGCGTATTGGACACAGTGACCAAGGTTAGCATTTTATTAGTATACTAGTGTTAGCCCGTGACCGTTTATTGCGTATCGTCACGGGTCTAGAATAGTTGCAGTTTTTAGGATGATAGATTATGACAGGTTGACCTGATTTGACCAAATATAAACTTGACCTGTGTTGCAGGGTGAATAAAATCTCTTGAGCTTGGAGAACACAGAAGCATTAATAGAGGTAGGTATTAAACACGAACAGGGGCGATAGCGCAATCGCATAATTGCTTAAATACAAACTTGACTTGTATTTGACCCTTACAATTCAATCTGCAAAATTAAAAAAATTCCTGTTTGCTTCGAAACCATCAAGTTGTTGTTGTTTTTTTATTGAGACTGGGCAAACTCTCATATTGTAATCATTGGTCATAGTATCTGTAACGGCCAGAGAACTTAATACACATTCCATATTATAAAACAGTTGAGCAACGCCAGAATACTCGATTCAGTAACATATTTGGTCTGAAATCCACGAAAGTGGTCAGTACAATACCTAAAAAATAAAGAAACTGTAATGCAGAAACCTTGGTCGAGCAACAACATTAGTGAAAGCTTTAATTAAATTCAAATGAGCAATTAATTTTTTCATAGTTTTTTATGTTGCTTTCATTTTTCCAGACGTAAAATTTATCGTTATTTTTTAACTACGAAATGTTACGAAAAGCAAACTTAATGAATGTATTATGGCAATTAATTTGGTAGCAGTTGCTTAGCTATTAAATTATGGACATAACCACGAATTTCTTCTAATGTTATCTCTAGTCGCTGTTTTGCGAGCGAAAGCTGACACGTGACAACGTTATCCAGCCAATAGCTATCGAGGTGACTGAATGAGAGAGCGAGTGACCTTACGAAATTATATAGTAGATATTACAGTCCAATTAATATTTCAAACATTACACTGCTTCAATCATATTATAGTAGTAAATTTAAACAATTTCTCATGCACACGAAAAATATACAAATTTACATCTAAACATTGTTTATCTCTTTCCGACACATATGTGTTTAATTCCCGAGGTTGAAATTAATGGTTCTGAGGCATCTTTCATTTGTTTCCGTCATAACTGTTTTTTTTTTTCCGATGTTGTGAGTCACAGTATTTACCCACCTGTCTGCCGACGCTGCGTCTATTTGTAGACCGACGCCCAGACACAACAAGGCGTCGCGACGCAGAGCTATTCCTATCACCGTCTAGACGGCTCTACTTCACCGTCCAGCACAAAACTCGTGACAAGGCCATTGTGGGCGCCCGAACAAGGTTTCGAACCCACTAATTCTAGTGACGCGTTCAACATCTTCGAGATCGATAGTTTGATAAATATGGACACCTCCAAGATCTTGGAAGGCCCATATCTGGTGGCAATGTGGAGTACTAGCGCAGTACCCGACGTTGTCCGGTCTAATCGGTAAGAGTATTTTCTGAATACGCGGAGGAAATCGAACCATTTCTGTCAGATATATTCCGTAAATCTTTAGAAGAGGGAAAATACCTTCTTGCTGGAAAATAGCCCAGGTAATTCCCGTTTTCAAGAAAGGAGATCGGAGTGATCCTAGGAATTATCGACCCATATCTCTAACATCTGTCTGCAGCAGAATTCTGGAACATGTCATATGCTCGAACATTATGAAGTTTCTAGATGAGAACGAGAACGAGATGTCAACACGGATTTCGGAAGAAGAGATCGTGTGAAACACAATTTGCCCTATTTTCCCGTGACGTAATGAAAGTTATCGATGCAGGTTCGCAAGTTGATGCAGTTTTCTTGAATTTTCAGAAAGCTTTTGATTCTGTACCACACAACCGACTTTTAGCGAAGATTCGAGCTTACGGTATTTCGGCTCAGATTTGCGAGTGGATACGTGATTTTCTAACTGATCGATCACAATATGTCGTTGTTGACGGGGAAGCCTCTTCTAAGATAAATGTTACATCGGGCGTTCCTCAAGGAAGTGTAATAGTACCACTTCTTTTCTTAATAATTATAAACGATCTAGGTGACAACGTCAAATGCTGGTTGCGATTGTTTGCCGACGATGCAGTTATCTATAGGGAAATAAGGTACCCCGACGATTGCTTAGAAATTCAGCGCGATTTGCATGCTATTTTCGATTGGTGCCGTAAATGGCAGCATATACTTACTTGAAAAAAGTGCAAGCCAATGCGGATAAGTAACAAAAAGAATCAGATTGCTCACGAGTACAAAATAAGCAATTCAGCTGTTGACACGGTTGATTCCCTGAAGTATCTGGGGATGATAGTACAAAGCAACATGAAATGGGACATGCACATAACTTCCGTCGTAGGCAAGGCTAATTCTAAATTGCGATTCATAGGTCGTATTTTGAGGAATTGTAATGCTAATACAAAAGAGATAGCGTATAAAACACTAGTGCGTCCGCATCTGGATTACTGTTGTGGAGTTTGGGATCCGTATCGCAAGGTTCTGATTGACTCAGTTGAGAGGGTGCAGAGGAGAGCCGCTAGATTCGTGACTTGTTGTTACAGCCCTTATGAAAGCGTCACAGAATTGATACATAGATTGGGATGGGCTAGTTTGGAAGATAGACGACGTAGCTTGCGTTCGAATTTATTGGAGAATATGCGAAAAAATTTAAATTTCGAGTGCAATGAAATACTTCTTCCGCCAACCTATTTACGTCGTAATGACCGGAGGGATAAGATTAGAGAAATAAGATGCCGTACGGATGCTTTTATGTATTCCTTCTTTCCTCGCGCTATTCGGGATTGGAATGCGCGGGTTTAGGATTGGTGCTTAGCACCCTCTGCCACCCACAATGTTTGTGACTTGCAGAGTATGGATGTAGATGTAGATATCGGTACACTATTTTTATATTTCCGATGTGTATGAATGAACCATGTGTACCAAGTTTCTTTAATTTTTCACCAGCCATTTCTAGAACTACGAGGGTTGCTATTTATCCTTCGAGCCTCGGCAACAATAAGTGTTGCCAGGCGCCATCTTACGTTTCCATTGGAAACACTGACATTGTTGAACATAGCCTTATTCATAACAATGTGTCATTTGAGCGCTATTTGTTGTTTACAGTAACTTTAAAAATTCATCTCGGGCAAAAAATGGAATTAACTCGTGAACATTATTTTTAATACCTTTCGACATGGATTATCAAGACGAAAGTGTATCGATGAACTTAATTCTTTATACGGCGATAAAGCACAATCATATAGCACTGTAAAAAACTGGTATAACGAATTCAATCGTTGCCGAAGTTCGCTTCAGGACGAATTCAGTCAGGGTCGTCCAAAATCGGTTGTTGTGCCAGAAAACATTGATACTGTGCGTGAACTGATAAAAGCATCTTTGGGCATTAGAATGACAAGCATCAATAAAATATTGCATGATCATTTGGCCGTAAAAAAGATTTGTTTGCGTTGGATCCCGCATAGTCTGACAAACGCACAAAAGGAAGCTCGTGTCGATTGGTGCAAGGAAATGTTAAAAAATACGTTCAAGGTGCATCAAAGGTTGTGTATAACATCTACACAGGTGACGAATCATGGATCTATGCAAATGAGCCCGAAACAAAACAGCAATCGACTGTATGGGTCTTCCAAGACGAGCCAAATCCGACAAAAGTTGTTCGCGGAAGAAGCACATCGAAGCAAATGGTTGCCTGTTTCTTCGGCATTACTAGTCACGTGGCGACAGTGGCGTTAAGGCGCGTTCCCACGATCTCTTGTAACGGAGGCGAGACGGGACGGGACCTCATTAGCCGAAGTGTAGGGACGACCGCGGGCCACAGGTTAGTCCTAGCTTACCTCGCCGCCACCTCCCCACCACGTTGCCTAGTGTCGTTTGGCGCACAGAGCACTTTACAGCAACAGAAGCGGTGCGCACCGCGGCTGCAAACCAATGGCAACAGCGCACCACTACACACGCCTGTGATGTTTACCGACTCAGAGTGGGTAGCTACGTCTCGTCTCCGCTAGCAGAGGCGGCCCTGTTCCCATGGCGTCCCGTCCCGTCCCGTCTCGCCCGTCCCGTCTCACCTCTGATCGTGGGAACGCGACTTTAGAGCAACGTAGGACGGTCAACCGTGAATGGTACACGACTATTTGTTTTGGAGAAATACGGAAAAGTCGAAAAAGAGGCGAATAATTCTTCATCACAATGCGAGCTGTCACACATCGGCTCAAACAAAGTAATTTTTGACCAGTCAAAACATCGAATTGATGGGTCATCCGCCGTACAGCCCAGATTTGGCACCCAATGACTTCTTTTCATTCCCTCACATCAAAAACAAATTACGTGGTCAACAATTATCGACACCCCGAAGAAGCGGTTGATGCATTGAAGACGAATGTTCTGGAGTTACCTCCATCGGAGTGGAAAAACTGCTTCGAAAATTGGTTCAAACGCATACAAAAGTGTATTGATCTTCACGGAGAATATTTTGAGAAACAATAAAACCAATTTCGATCATAAATATTTGTTTTTTCATTATTAGCCCAGAAATATAAAGAGCAACCCTCGTAAACTAGACATTGATATACCTGAACAATTCCCAGGACGGGGTGAATTGGATGCTGTGTTACAGAATGTCAGTTTAGTTTGGTCCAGGGTGCATTTCAATCCGATCACAACATCTGTTAAAGTTGCTGCTCGATAATTGAAACATCGACGCATTAATACATACCACATGCATAAATCTGTATCTAGAATATATCTGTTTGTTCCGGCATAACGCAGAAAATGAAAAAAAATTATTGGTTTTCATAACTTGAAAGTTTGGAGTCTAAGTTAAAATCTGACGTACACGTTGAGACATTACGACACATTTATTTTATGAATAATCTGGCATAACTTAAAAAGTGCTGAATCGATTTTAAAAGGATTTAAAACTGTGGGTTTCTAGAAAGTACAATGGAAATTAGGAGTGAGGGTAAAGGAGATAGAAAGACGGAGAGGGGTTGCGTTTTTGTAAAAACTAATTTAGACAGTATTTGTCGTTTTTTGTAAAGTATAAATGTGCAAAGTTCCATCGAAATCATTCTCTCGAATGCGCTAGGTTGTTATGTACGGATTTAATCGAAGGTGATAACGTCTAGGTGATAAGAGGCGCGATAGGCCAGGGCCCAAGGAACGGGTAAGTATTGGGCGGTGGCCTTTTGAAGGAACCATCCCCACATTTTCCCAGAGTGATTTCTTAGGGGGCATCCACAAATTACGTGAGGTGTTTTTCCGGATTTCTTGACCCCCCTCCCCCTTGGTGAGATTTCGTGAGATCTTGCTGGACCCCCCCCCCCCTCTCTGGTGAGATCTCGAAACTTTTGTAGACCTATTTTTTTTTTTTTTTTTTTGGTCTCACCCTCACTTTTCGACGAAAAACCCTCCAAAAATCGACTTTGGCGCGAATTGTAGACCTTTTTTTTTTTTTAAGCTCTACTGTCCACATTTTTTTACGCAAAATCTCACGTGAGATTTCCGTAGACCCCCCCCCCCTCTCCCTTGGTGAGATCTGGTGAGATTTCGCCGGACCCCCCCCCTATTTCACCTCACGTAATTTATGGACGCCCCCTTACGGTATATGATATTTGATTCTCGGAGGTTTGTCGAAGCACAATTTCTTTAAATGTGGTGCACGAAAATTTTGGACTGATGTGATTAAAATATATCTACAGGTTGATTCACGAAGATATCCAAATATTTTAATATGTTATTCTACAAGTAAAACTAAAGAAAAATGTTCATATAAACATAGGTCCGCAAATGTTTAGTTACGGAGTTACGGCTAATAAAAGATATTGCCTGAAATTTAGCAACCTCGCTAATATGAAGCCATCGCAAAACTGTATAGTTTTACATAAATTCCAGAGATTATACAAGCAGCTTATCTGACACATTCATACTGTTTTAGTTAACTTTATTACCATCATTTTCCACAGTTAAATTCTCTACAAATTCTGTCTGGAATTAAAAAAAAAAAAATGGGCCAAGTAGTCAATAAATTACAAATTTTCCCAAATTATTTCTTTGCTTCTCTGGAATTTCTGGAAAACTACTGCAGATACACGTCTGGGACTTGTTTTATTACATTCACCAGATCAATAACAACAAAATAAATGGAAATCGTGCAGTTTTGCGATGGCTTCATATTAGCTATTTTGCTAAATTTCAGGCAAAATCTTTTATTAGCCGCAACTCCGTAACTAAACATTTGCGGACCTATGTTTATATTATCATTTTTCTTTAGTTTTACTTGTAGAATAACATCTATATATATAAAGATGAATGAATGTATGTATGTATGTTTGTTTGTTTGTTCTTCATACAAATCCACTGTTTTCATCCTATCTCGATGAAACTTTGCACACTTATCCTTTGAAACAAGGAGAAAAATACTGTCTACACTTGGTTGAAAAATTATATGTATAAATAATACATGTTGTCTCATAATTTCGAAATACTACTGAATGGCGATAGACAGACGCGTTGGATATAGACGTCTGTATACTGCTTTTCCGTGTATCGGTCAGACAGCTCAGTGGTTAAAGAGCTTGCTTACCAATGTTTGGGTCGTGGTCTCCGGTTCAAATCTCCGTGGAGGCAAAGATTTTTTAAAATTGTTTTTGATCGTAAGAGTCAGGCCTGGGCCGTCGATTATTCGGATTGAATGTTAAACTGTAGATATTATAAAGTTACGGGTGCAATGCGAGGCAAATCGTAGGTAGTCTTGCAATGCTGTAGGTGTACACTTTTTTACGTTATAATGATTCCTCAGGGGTTGTTCGCAGTGTGTGTGTGTGTGTGTGTGTGTGTGTGTGTGTGTGTGTGTGTGTGTGTGTGTGTGTGTGTGTGTGTGTGTGTGTGTGTGTGTGTGTGAACCGCAGTAATAATACTATAAATACGGAAGTAAGTCTCTGTCTTTTTGTTACGTTTTGACGACCAAATGGCTATATCGATGTTGATGGAATTTGACAAGAAAATCTGTATGAAGGGCACGGGATATGTTTAATAGTTGTAATCACGAAATTTTGAGACCTTATCGAATGGTGACAGAAATATGTTGGAAACTGATTCTCTTCAAGAGACAGCTTCGACGGTAGAATGATATAGTGATAGCTTTCCTGTCATATTATGCCGACTCAGTGTTGTTTGGGTCCATCCTTCGTTACCAACACCTTTCTATATTCAATTCTGGCAAAAAAAATTCTTAATCCACGCGTACGAAGTAGTATTAACGAGCTAGTATTACAATATTTGCATATCTTCGTGAATCACCCTGTATAGAGTGCAAACAAATATTTTCTGTCAGATCGAGACACAATTTCGCCAAATATCTTGCACAGTAATACATTACGTGGTGTATAGGAAGGTTAGTGTATAACTTTTGTGTCGTGCGAGGTGTATTTGGAACCGGTAAAAGGGCTAACGGTGCACTCGCAAAGCACCTGTCCTTCCCGGCCCTTGGCTGGACAAAGGACTATTGTCCTGCCGAACAATTTTCGGGGGTCCCGAATTTTCGTAACGGAATCCTTCCTCTGCAAGACCACCTTGTTTGTGCAAACACAAAGCCGCCATTCTAGTCCTGCAAAGGAGGTGTCCAAGTGTGATAACGGTTACCAACACGTCTGCACATTGCTATCCACACACGTCACAGCAAAACTACAGCTAAATCCGGGTTATACCTGCGGGTGCGGTCAAAATTTATCTTCACAAATCTTACACCTGGCAGGAAGTTTACAACCGAAAAAAAGGTTAAAGTCAAACACATCGAAAATCGATGTCAAGCTAAGGATTGAAACCACAAGGATGGAAAATCTATACACATCACTCTCAAAATATACGACATTTTTTTTTTTTTTTTTTTTTTAAGTGAGTTTGGGGCACTGTAAATAAGTAGATCTGTCTGTTTACTACATTCTGACGACTAAACCGCTAAGCTGTTCTTGATTGAATTTGGCAAGAAAGTATGAAGAAAATACTGAAGGAAGATTTTGGCCTGAATATAAATCAAAGCAAGACAAAAGTGATGACATGTAGCAGAAATGATACCAATACTAGTAGATTAAACATAAAAATAGGATCGGATGCAATAGAAGAAGTAAGTGAATTATGTTACTTGGGAAGCAAAATTACAGCCGATGGCCGAAGCAGGAATGATGTTAAAAGCAGAATAGCACTAGCAAAAAGAGCCTTCATGAAAAAGAGAAATCTTTTAGTTTCAAATATTGATCTAGGAATTAGAAAGAACTTTTTAAAACTCTATGAGTGGAGCACAGCACTTTACGGTAGCGAAACATGGACTTTAGGAATACCGGAAAGAAAGAAAATTGAAGCATTTGAAATGTAGTACTACAGAAGAATGCTGAAAATTAAGTGGACAGACAAAGTAAGAAATGAACGAGTTTTGGAAATGATGGGTGAGAAAAGAAGTTTGTGGAAGAAGCTTACAGAAAGAAGGGACAGGCTGGTAGGTCATATTTTGAGACATGCTGGATTGGTTAATTTGTTAGTGGAGGGAACAGAACTGTAGAGGAAGACAGAGATTAGAATATATGAAGCAGATAATTGAGGACGTGGGTTGTAAGGGGTATGTAGAAATGAAGAGGTTAGCACAAGATAGGGAGGGATGGAGGATTGCATCAAACCAGTCGAAAGACTGACGACAGCAAAAAAAAATGTTCATTTTGATGTGATTTCCGAAAATTGAAAAATTCCAGATGAAGGTTCCGCATATAGCCTACATATATATGGAGAGGACAGATGGAATACACCCAACACTCACCAAAGTTGAACGGAGAAGGGCAGCAGCAACTAGAAACAACACACAAACAATGAAATTACAATATTTCGGATTAAAACCCTTTTTCAAGTTAACAGATCTAATTGGCTGGGCTTGCGCAAGACCTGCGTTCAAACGCAGCCGTTCATAAATTTTATGAGTGGTTGCAAAAAAGGGGATTTTTACCCGAAATATTGTATTTTCTTTGTGTGTGTTGTTTTGTGTTGCTGCTGCCCTCATCCCTTCAACTTTGGTGAGTGTTGGGTGTATTTCATCTGTCCTTTCCATATAAATATTGCCTCACGGCATTTCTTTCCTTTCATTGTTACATATATATATATATATATATATATTTATTCTGTCCGTGTGTATGTGACTAAACTCCTAAGTGGCTGGTCTGATTTTTATGAAATTTTGTGTTTGTGTGAATAAGTTGATTCAGGAATGTTTTAGATTCACAAATGGATCCAGTAGGCAGCGTAGCGATCGCGTTTTAGGAATGTCAGTCAAACCCGGTATATAAAAATGAATGTTTTGTTTGTTTGTTTGTTTGTATGTTCGTCTTCTGTGCGTTCCTATACTATTCAACCTAAGTCGATGCAACTTTGGTGAGTTATTGTGTGCACGCAAGCATGGGTTTCTGAAAAAACAACTCATCTCCCCCTTTAAAACCATTAATTTTATACGAACCCACATTTTTTATCAGATTTCGATGCACACGTATACTTCAAAATAAACAGAAAAATACTGTCAACATTTGGTTTTCAGAAACCCAACCCCTCCCCCCCTTTCCACCCCTATAATTTTTGCCAAAATTTTTATCCGGAACATTTCACACGTATACTTTATACATTTGATTTCCGAAAACCAAACCCCTCTCCCCCTTTCCACCCCCTTAATTTTAGCCACTGTTCTTTACACGTACCAACATTTTTTATCCAATATCGATGGAACTTTGGATACGTATTCTTTAAAACCAACAGAAAAATATTGTCTACATTTGGTTTTCAGATCCCAACCCCTCTCCCCCATTTCCACCGCATTATTTTTGTAAGCGTCTTTTATACATACTCACAGATTTTATCCAGTTTCAATGGTCCTTTGCACATGTATACATTAAAACAAACAGAAAAATACTGTCTAAATTCGATTTTCAGAAACCCAACCCCTTTCAGTCTTTCCACCCTATAGCGACTTTACCGTTTTTTTGCATTGGTAGGGAAGTCAGCCGAAGTAGATGGTGATGGAGAATTTTTAACTACAATCCGATCAAAACGGATATAAGGGGGCCGCCCATTAATTACGTGAGGTGTTTTTCCAGAATTCCGGACCCCCCCCCCCCTTAGGCGACGTGTGATTTTTGGAATTTTATCGGGAGCCGCCCCCCTCATGATCGTCCTGTTAGTTTTTTTAGACTTTTTTTAGTTCCCCTGCTCCTGAGGGCAGTTCACCCCCCTCCCCCTCTCATGTCTTTTTTACCCTCTTATAGCCGACATCCAGTTTTTTTTTTTAGCTATACTGTCCTTCCTAGAATTTCAAAAGCTCACGTGAGATTTCATTCGACCACTGCGCCCCATTTTACCTCACGTAATTAACTGACGTCCCTTTACATTAGAAGTTTCGTATTCACCTGCCGAGCAACGCTGGGTACTGTGTTTTTTCGGAAGACCGAAAGTATTGTATAAACCAAAGTACCAGAATTAACCTTTTCCATCTTAATTATGTAAATGAATCCGTCAAAAATAACTGGTTTGGTGAACTTTGTATTTTATTTGATTCCCCAGACGCGTTTCGCCCTCTTTGTGTAGGGCATCCTCAGTGGTATTCTTTTACATGTCGGACTGGAACAGCACTTCACAAGCTTTCACATCACTGTTCATTGCAGTTTTCTTTAGACTATTGTTTCACTAGTTGTTTTTCATGCTGTACTTGTTCTTACTGTGAATATTATCTGTTGATTTGCATATGTGTGTTACACACGGTTTGTTTTGATTTTTACCAGATGCTTACAAGATGCCCTACACCACAAGGGCAAAACGCGTCTGGGGAATCAAATAAAATACAAAATTCACCAAACCAGTTGTTTTTGACGGATTCATTTGCATAATTATTGTTCAACAACGGCAGGAAGAAGGCCTATCACCATATTAATATTTTCAATCTTAAATCTTTATATATAAAAATCAATGTTTGTGGGTTTGTTCGTCTTCTATGCATTCCTACACCATTTATCAGATTGCAATGAAACTTTGGAGAGTTTTCGAGTGTGCGTCTGCGAAGGTTCCTGTGAAAAAAAAATTCAAAAAAGTCACCCCCTATTCCCCATAACACCCCATAATTTAGGCAAAACCACATTTTTTATCCGATTTAGATAGGAATTTGTACACTTATACTTTGAAACAAACAGAAAAATACTGCCTCCATATGTTTTCCAAAGCGCATCCTCTCTCACCCTTTCCAACTGAAAATGAATGAAACAGCAGTTTAAAATTTATATGTAAATATTTTTTCATTTAATCTATGTGCCTACTCAAGTCCAGCAATAGTGAAGCATTGCCGGGTCAGCTAGTTAATGGATAAAAATCATTGTCTTTTAATTATTTGGTACATGTGAGGTGTTTCTTCGGATTTCCGGACCCCCCCCCCCCCCGCCCTTCTGGTGAGATTTCGTCGGTCCGTGAGAACCCCCTCCCCCCCCCCCCCCCAAGTAATCGCCCTCGAAACTTTTGGAGACCTTTCTTTAGGTCTACAGTACAAACAATTTTTCGCAAAACCTCATGTGGGATTTCCGTAGACACCCCCCCCCCCCATCGTGAGATTTTGCCGGACCCCTCCCACTATTTCACCTCACGTAATTTATGGATGCCCCCTTAAGTAATTAATATAGGCATTGCAACACATGCTAGTATTAGTATATATTTCTCATTGAACGCGATTCAAACCAAGTACCATGGCATTGTGAGATCGAAATTTGGTGCAATTAAAGACAGTGATGAGAAAGGAACAAGAGAAAACAGAAAACAAAGAGACTTGTAACTTTGACGACTCGTTGACGTCAGTGTCAATAGAGCAGGGGGATTGAGAAGGAATTTGGCCATGGCCGTTTGTAGGAAAAATCCCGGCATTCGCCAAGATTGATAACTGGAAACCGAAATCTGGATGATGGACCGGGATTAGAACCCGCGTCCTCCCGAATGCGAGGCCAGAGCGTTACCGCTCACCCACCACACTTGGTGAACATTATACAAGTTTCCTGAAATAATCCCTTCAGTAAAAAGACGATTGATGAGGTGGTATGGCCACCCTGATCTGGGTTTTCCATGGTTTCCCTAGATCACTCCAGACGAATGCTGGGATGGTTCCTCACAATAGCTTCATGGTCGCCTCCTGCCATATCCCGTATATCCCTTCCAAACTATAACCCTTTCGGATAGGTTCAATGCACTCTCCGCCGCATACTTTTAGTGAATCGAGGAGTAATAATAATAATAATAAATACGAGAACTCATAAAACAAACACTAATTGGCACTAAATCTAAAGTAAAATTCATGGGCGAGATTTCAGAACCCTTTGAGATTCAAACAGGTGTGAGACAAGGCGACGGGCCCTATCCTCTTCTGTTCAACGTCGTTCTAGACGAGGTTATGGAACAATGAGAGAAATAACTCAAGAAATGCAAGTGTTGGAAACTTTTTTTTTTTAATTGCTTTACGTCTCTCAACAACGAGGTCTTTAGAGACGGGAAAGGAATTGGGGGCAAGGAATGGGAAGGAATTCAGCCATGGCCATTTGAAGGAAGCATCCCGGCATTTGCCTGGAGTGATTTGGGAAACCATGGAAAACCCAAATCTGGATGCCCGGACGGGGATTCGAACCGCCGTCCTCCCGAATGCGAGGCCAGAACGCTAACTGTTACACCACCACGCTCGGTGTTGGAAACCAATTCCACTTGGCTTTCCCAAAAGCAACCTCTATATATCATACCTCGCTTTTGCTGATGATTTGGCGACACTAGCAGAAGATGAAGAGACTGCCATCAAACAGCTTGACACACTCAAAGAATGTGCAGAAAAAGTAGGGTTACAAATCTAATTCGAGAAAACTGAATTCATATGTTCAAAGACAGAAATAGCAAGTTAGAGGACAAAATACGGTAAAATCAACAGAGTCCCATACTTCAAATACCTCGGAGAATTCATCGAACCGACAGGCCTTGAGAAAATCTCCTCCAAAAAGTAAAAAAAGCGTTACGGTTAATACAAAATCTCTACAACAAATCTATGTCAAAACAGACCAAAATTCGGCTGTACAACACAGTCATAAAACCAACAGTCCTCTATGCAAGTGAAATGTTAACACTTAACAGAAAACATGACCCTGAAGAAATCAAAAAAGTAGAGAGAAAAATTATTTAAAAAATTCTAGGAGCAAGACTCACTTAAGATGGTTACAGACTACAATCAATCAAAACATCAGAAACGTTTTCAGACATCGACATTCACATCAAGAAAAGGCAATGAAATTCTTTGGTCACCTTAAGAGGTTACCAGAAAATCGATTGGCAAAAAAAGATTATAGATTACGTAACTTCACTTAAAAATCCAACACCTTGGCTGAATGAAATTCGGAAGGATCTTAAAAGTGCAAACATAGGAGCAACAGACATCTTAGAAAGAGACACAAAGTAGACAAATGGGAAGTTATAGCTGAGCACCAAAACAAAAACAATACAGACCAAAGTGGTCGGAAGAAAGCAAACAAGCTTTCTCGGAAAGAATGAAAAGCCTATTGGAACAAGAGGAAGAACTTAAAGAAAACTCGATTGGGTCATCGTTTTAACGTCTTCCATTGGGAGAATTCACCAATAATAATAAGTAATGTGACAGAGGAAGTAAAAGGGATTTTCCACAGGTAAAAATTTCACTATACAGCTAGATACAGCAAATATGTAATCATTAAAGCCATGAAAAAATAAATAATATCGTAGCTTCTTCACAAAGGTCGGGTTCTAAGTGGATCTGCATCAAACACTAACCACGGTACGAGAAAGAACATTAGGAACGAGAAATCTGAAATATTTTCCCCCTTAGGGTTTCATGCCTCGTCGACTTCGTTGTCATTAGGGGCGGGAGAGAATTGGGAGACAAGGAACTAGAAGGAATTTGGCCATTCAGCTGGAGTGACTTCTGGAAACACAAATCTGGATGGACGGACGGGGATTCAAACCCGCGCCCTCCCGAATGCGAGGCCCGAGCGTGGAATATGGAAAGAAAGAAAGCTAAGGATTTAACAAGGGGACTGCAAATTAAATGGACGTCTTAAACAAATATTATCTAGCAATTGTAAGTGAAGAAATTAGTTCTATGGAATAGGGGCATGATATATATATATATATATTTTGCTTATGGCTTTACGCCTCGTCGACGGCTAAGGCCATTAGAGGCGGGATGGGAGTGTGGACAAGGAACGGGAAGGAATTCGGCCATGGCCTTTTTGAAGGCAGCATCCCGGCATTCGCCTGGAGTGATTTGGGGAAACCATGGGAAAACAAGATGATAGGATACATTCTGAGCCATTCGCATGAGCATATGATTCAAGGTAATCCCACAAGAAACAGGGATTTAAGAACTTGTTTATGAAGAAGTAAGGGATTTGTCGAAACGAAGAAATTAGCTCAAAAACCAAAGAGGTAAAAAGCTGAATCAAGCCAAGACCCTATTTTTAAAAAAAAAAAAAAAAAAAAAAAAACTATAAAAACATATGGAGACGAATAACAAAAACTGTTAAATTTTAAAGCATTTTTAGGAAAAAAATAAATAAAAATAGCATTACTGGAGCAACTAAATGTAGGCTAATCAAAATCGCAGGTTTGAAAGAAAAAAATTATAATTAAAAAAAATATTACACAAATTGGAATAAACATAGCAAAACTAAAAACAGATACAACAGTAGAATAATCAAGCCGGAATGGCAATGTGACAAAGAATCTATGTTCGCCATGAAGACTACAGAAATAGAAGAAACAGATAAAAACAAACCATATATTCAGGGAAAAAATATTGCGACCACTGAAAACAAATGAAGGAAAAAATGAGGACGCATATAAGGAAAATATAAGAATGTTACAGACGATCAGAAATATAATTGTTCAATTATTTTCTCTAATAATGCGGACGCACAACAGACTCATAAACAAAAATTTTCGTTCGGGTTTACAGTAGTAAGAACGGCAATCGGCAGATACATGGGACAAAGATATTGCTGAGATGGGAATAACACAGACCAACTTAAGACAGAATAACTACCACAATATAGTTTCAGTTTTTTAAAAACATATTTGTAACTCGTCGACGAGGCTGGGGGACGAGGAACGAGAAGGAATTCGGACATGGTATTTTTAAGCAATCATCACATTAGTTGTCTGGAGTGATTTCGGTTGCACGGTCGGGGATTCGAACCCACGTCCTCCCGAATGCGAACTTTTCGGTAAAATGAGTACATCGACGTTAAAGCGGCATACTGAAAACACTTACCTCCAACCATTGCCGACTTGTTCAACAGGTGATTCCCCGGCACCGCCAGACCCTCTGAAAAGAAAAAAATATATATATATTCAGAATTACTGGGGAAAAAATGTAGCAGACCAAAAATACGTAAATAATTTTCGTCCACTATAGTACAGAACAGTAATGTAAACATATTGATAAACGAAGTTTTTCTCGGAGTTAAGTATCTACGTATATAATTTCGTAAGCTCACTCATTCAGTCACCTCGATAGCTATTGGCTGGAGAACGGTGTCACGTGTCAGCCTTCGCTCGCAAATTAACAGCGACCAGAGATACCATTAGAAGAAATTGGTGGTTATGTGCACAATTCAACAGCTAATCAACTGCTACCAAATTATTTGCCATAATACGTTCATTAAGTTTGCTTTTCATAGTTATCAGCAGACAGATGGTCGTTATGTGTTCGCAACGACATCGCCAATTACGATTGCAGTGGGCACGAGATCATCGAGATTGGAAACTAGTCGTCTGAGCGGATTGATCACGTTTCTGGTCGACTGTCGTGTCCGGATACTCAAAATATGCACCTCGCAACGGACGCAGTACACTAGTGCCCAAAATTAATGAAACAAACAGCTATTTCTCCGTCCTGTGTCTAATTCACGATATAATCATACAAACTGTCAACAAATGTCTGTACAATCATGTTCTGCGCAGGAGACGGCATTTAGGTCATCGTACAACCATACAAACGATGTGAACACATCGCTGTGAACACATTCACAGACAGTGCAGTATGGCGTAGAGAAGAAGCCTACGAGATTCTCTGCTGTGGAGAGGCATAGGAAGAATGGAAGCAGGACAGTCTCAAACTGATGTAGCCAGAAGGCTTAATGAGAATCATTCTGTTGTTTCTTGGATGTGGCGACAGTTTATAGAGACCGAAACTGTATCCCGAAGACCAGGGCAGGGCCGACACGTATGACGTCAGAAACAGAAGACCTTTATTTGGCTGTAAGGGCACGACGGTACCGCCTTACTTGGAGACCATCAGAACGGATTTCGATCCCCTGAGTATATGTTGAAGGGTATTTACTCCATATGTCTGTGTTACAATTATTTATTCAAAATGAGCCATAGGTATCGAGAAATTAACACGCAAACATATGTGAATAACTTTTAAATATTATAATTTTAATACATTGTTTCAAAGCTTCAGCTTGGTGTATGCGGTAAGGCGCTTATTTCCCATTTTGTGAACCCGGGTTCAAATCCCCATACTGCCAAATATTTTTATATCTTTTTTTAAATGCAGTAATCATTGAGCATTGATTTTATTTCATTTATAATTCATTTATGAATTTTTTATGAGAAATAACTTTTAAAACAAAATATTACAGAATATACAGTCCCAACTTTTTTTTTTTTTTTTCTTTTAGAAAATCATTATTTCATTGTTTATGTGTTTTTTTTTAATGAAACACGTATATTTCATGTTCATCATTTCTATACTTGTATCTCTAGAATTAATATCATATAGTAAATATATTACAGCCATAAGGTCGGGTTTTTTTGCCCCTACCACAGTTATACTTATTTCCGTGCAGGTGTGGATAGCATGTAAATGTTTGAAACTAACATAATGTCTGTTATTTCGCATAATAAAAATTCGTAAATGAATTTTAAATGAAATAAAATCAATGCTCAATGATTACTGCATATAAAAAAGAAATAAAAAATATTTGGCAGTATGGGGATTTGAACCGGGTTTGCAAAATGGGAAGTAAGCACCTAACCGATTTTTTTTTTTTTTTATGTGACCACACATAAATAAGCGGCAATTCGACACTCTATGTCTCCTTCACCGCCTCATACATCTGAAAACTCCCGCCTACCTTTGTTCCAATATCTCATATCTATGACTTTCTCATAATATTAATACCAGATCCCTGAACTCAAACATACTAACCATCCACTCCCACAGCTCGGAAACCCTAGCCAATTCCTTCTTCATTTCAGCGGCTAGACTGTGGAATGATCTTCCCCTGAAAATTAGAAGTACCACAAAAATCGGCCCATTCAAAACTCATTTGAAAAAGCATTACTTATTGGAGCACTAGCTGAAAGACCTCTCCTTCCATTCATAACTTAATTTTTTGATCTGAATAATATTGATGTATACAGTGTCCACCTCTTATTCTGCCTTCCCTATTATTAGTTTGTCTTGTTTCTTCATTCTACTAGTATTAAGTTTGTACCATTTACTTCTTTAACTTCCACTAGCATTAGTTTATACCATTAAATTATTAACTAGTTAAGAACGATTACTATTAAGATTTTAGTTAGTATTTTACTCATAAATATTATTAAGATGATTTTTTGTTAGTATTGCTCTTGAACCTAAATTATGCCAAATGTTATATAAGTGTTGTATATTGTTAGTTTGTGTAAGGTGTATATTATTTATTGTAAACACCTGGTATGATGTAAGAGAGGGCTTGACAGCCCTAATCTTGCCAGGCTAAATAAACCTTTAAATAAATAAATAAATAACCCTTCCCCCCCTCCCCACCCTAGCCACTTTTTTATTATTTTTTCCTATTATTATTATTATTATTATAGTTGCAGCACTACATTTAGGTAATTTTGGAAGATCTTCTTGTAATTCTTGAATTTTTTGATATTGTGGTGGTTTTCTAAGATTTTATACCTAAATTCGTCTAGGATAGGTTTTTTTTCGGTTAGAGCAAATTGTAGGCATTGGCCAAGTATGCAAATAGTGCTGTTCCTTTTAGACTCCGGGTATGGCCTCATCATACATCACGCTGCAACTTTTAAGTAATGCACTAAAATTATAATATTTAAAAAATATCAACATATGTGTTAATTTCTCGATACCTAGGACTCATTTTGAAGAAATAATTGTACCACAGACATATGGAGTAAATAGCCTTCAACATATACTCGGGGGATCGAAATCCGTTCTGAGCAGGTCTGATGGTTCCCAAGTGAGTACTGCACGACAACTGGCATCTGACGTCGCAGCATCCACTGGAACAGTTGTATCGAGGCAAACAGTGTACAGAAGGCTTTACTGTCGGAGACCTGCTATATGGGCACCCCTGAAGTGTCTTCATAGAAGGGAAGGTCTAGAGTGAAGTCGTCAACATGCCAACTGGACGGTCGAACAGTAAGCCAAAGTACTTTTCACAAATGAGCCCCAATTTGATCTGGAGAGTGATTCTCGACAGATTAGCATCTGGAGGGAACATGGAACATGATTTCGAACCGAAAAAATTAGGGAAAGAGACCGATATCGAGGAGGATCACTAATGGTGTGGGCAACATCAGATTGATGACGTCATTCACAGCATGCCCCGCCGCTGTCAGATCTGTATTGCTGCCGGAGGTGGTCGAACCCAATACTGAGCACATTAATCAGTTTTTGGAATTTGTGTGCAAATCCGTTAAGTTGGAAAAAAACGAAGAACATTTTTCTCTATCATTATGCATGTTGCAATTGTTAACGTTCTGTATTCTTCTACTGTAATATCACCTGTTTATTCTGTTTTGTGGCAAAATTAACGCAACCTTGAAATTTTTTCGTTTGCTGCTTTGATTTTGGACACCAGTGTGTTACGCTATGGGGAACATTCACCTGGACTGCCATAGCACTTGATAGAAGGCACCATAACAGCTGTGGAATACGTGGAAATTATCGCGAACCACCAGCATCCCTTCAATCTTCATGCTACAGTGGTTTCAGAAGCATAGTAGTGAACTCATATTGACGCATATATTCGCATGATCCCAACCCGATAATACACACCTGGGATGCTATAGCACCCACAAAACATCAGCCAGTAATTTAAGCGAATTCCGTGACCTGTGGGTAAATATCTGGTGCCAGACAACTCCTGAAACCAAACAAGGACTTTTCAAATCCATGTCACACCAATCACTGCTGTATTGCGTTGTATAGGTGGATCAACGAGCTATTAAGCAGGTGATCTTAATGTTTTGGCTCGTCAGTGTATCAATCAAGATTAAGATGCTCGTATATCAAGAAATAACTACAGTAGGTCTTTTTCTGGCCTGGAGAGTACGCCTTTTTTAATGGGTAAGACGATATTACTAGCATTTTGCATATGGAACCCAATATACAACGTCTTAATTTCATACCGAGCGTGGTGGGTGAGCGGTTAACGCTCTGCCCTCGCATTCGGGTTCGAATCCCCGTCCGGGCATCCAGATTTGGGTTTTCCATGGTTTCCCAAATCACTCCAGGCAAATGCCTGGATGCTTCCATCAAAAGGCCATGGCCGAATTCCTTCCCATTCCTTGCCCCCCATCCTTTCCCGTCTCTAAAGACCTCGTCGTTAAGACACGTTAAGCAGTTTTTAAAAAAAGAGTTACGTTTGATGCCAGGATGTTCCCACTATTGTTATAAGGGGGCGTCCATAAATTACGTGAAGTGAAATGGGAGGTCCGGCGAAATCTCACCAACTCACGAAGAGGGAGGGGGGGGGGGTGTCAACGGAAATCTAACGTGAGGTTTTGGGAAATATTTTTTGTACTGTACAGGTAAAAAGAGCGTTACCGATTAATACAAAAAAATAAACACTCTTCGGAATTGTTTTTACTTTTTATAACTGATACAAAAACATTGTTTGAAAAGACTGCGCAGGTAGGGGATTCTACGGTAACCATGGCGCCGTAATTTGACGATGGATTATTATGTAACTCGACGATACAAATTAAAAGTAAAGATTAAAAAATTTTGATATCTCGCTTAGTTCTCGAGATATCGTATCTCATAATTGACGTGGTTAAGTTGAAATGCAACCTGGACCAGAAGAAAAATTTCGCCATAGCCAAATTTCATGATGAATTCGTATGAAACTTGACGAGACAAATCGAAAATATAGAATAATTTTTTTTTTGATATCTCGCTTAGCTCTCGAGATATTGTATCTCAAAATTAAGGAGGTTAGGGTGAGATCCGGCCTGTACCATTAAAAAATCACCAAAACCACTATATGTACACGGTGGAAATGCACTATAGGAGATTTATTTTCTTCCTAGTGGTTGTTGTCAAGTTGAAACACAGCATGGACCAGAAGAAACGTCACCAAAAGCACAAGGAACTATACCTACAGTTGATTTTTGACATGCTATATCCCGAAAACAAAGCGAGATAGGCTTTATAAAAAAATATTCTTTATTTTCGCTTTGTTTCGTCGAGTTATATAAGAATTTATCATCCGATTATGGCGTCACGGTAATGATAGAACTGCCGGCAGGTATAATTCATCACTTTGAAGAGTTTTTCCTGAGATTTTATTTGCAATCATTGCAAAGGTAACCCCTGAAGGTGCCGCTACCAAAACGACTGTTGTGCTTGGCGGGTTGCGTCTCGCTCACCCAGGCTCAGCGGAGAGGTAAACTGCGTGCCTGCCAGCCGTCGAGCCATATTAACTAAACCTTTAAACAAATAATGTAAACTGAGTATGATATGTCTGTAAAATATGCTATCCGCTGACATCTTTTCATCGCTCTAGGCTTCGTATTATTAGAGGAAAAGCGATATTGATTACGTAATATGTATAGGACAGCCATTTTCTAGAGATCAATGTGGTATGTGGGAAGTAGTCAATTTACAGCAGAATCTTGACAGCTCATATCTTTGATAAAAATATCTGACAAGTTCTGCGGGAATGCAAAAACCTCTGAGAAGCCTTTCTGTGCAACGGATCCTTAACTTTGGGATCCATTTACAGGGTAGGATTAAAGGGACAGAACACATGGCAAACCCAAACCTGGCACCAAGTAGTTCACCCATCAAATGATAATAATAATATTTATTCTACATACAGGGTGTTTAAAAAAATGACCGGAATATTTGAAAAATCTACATCTACATCTACATATATACTCTGCAAATCACAAAACTGTAGGTGGCAGAGGGTGCTCAGCACCAAACCTAATCTCTTTGTTGTGCATTCCAATCCCTAATGGTACGAGGAAAAAAGGAATTCATATAAGAATCAGTGCGGCACCTTATTTCTCTAATTTTATCTTTCCTGTCATGCCGACCCAAATAGGTTGGTGGACGAAGTATTTCACTACACTCGTAAGCGAAAGTGGGAGTACGCATGTTTACAAATAAGTTTATACGAAACGTGCGTCGTCTATCTAGCAGAGACTCCCAGCCTAGTTTACTAATCAGTTCCGTAACGCTTTCATAAGGACTGTAGCAAGCGGTCACGAATCGAGCGGCTCTTCTCTGTACTTTCTCTGTACTCTCAATCAGCCCCTTACGAAAAGGATCCCAAATGGCACAACAATAGTCCAAATGTGGACGTACAAGAGATTTGTACGCTATCTCCTTTGTTTGTTCATTACAATTTTTCAAAATTCGACCTAGGAACCGAAGCCTAGAATTAGCTCTACCTACCAAAGTATTAATATGTAAGTCCCATTTCATGTTCCTTTGTACTGTTACTCCCAAATATTTCATAGAATCGACCACATCAATAACTGAACTGTTTACCTCGTATTTCTGAACAATTGGATTCTTTTTGTTAGTTATGCTCATTGTCTTATACTTTTTACAATTTAGTGTGAGTTGCCACTCAGCGCACCATGCCAAAATAACATCCAGATCACGCTGAATTGCTAAACAATCGGCCAAATTCCTTACTTCCCTATAAATAACCGCATCATCAGCAAACAATCTAAAAAGGCTTTTCACTTTGTCTCCGAGATCGTTTATAAAAATTAAAAAAAGAAGTGGTCCTATTACACTTCCTTGAGGTACACCCGATGTGACATCTAGATTAGAAGAACTTTCTCCTTCAACAACGACATACTGCGATCGACCAGTTAGAAAATCCTTTATCCATTCGCAAAGCTGATCTGATATACCGTACGCTCGTAGTTTCGCTAAAAGGCGGTTGTGTGGCACAGAGTCAAAGGCTTTCTGAAAATCTAAAAAAATTGCATCTACTTGTGAACCTGCATCAATAACTTTCATTACATCGTGTGTAAATAGGGCCAGCTGTGTTTCACATGATCTTTTCTTCCGAAATCCGTGTTGATTTGTTGTAAGCAAATTATTTTCATCTAGGAAATTCATAATGTTCGAGCATATAATATGCTCCATAACTCTACTACAAACAGATGTTATAGATATGGGACGATAGTTTCCAGGATCGCTGCGATCACCTTTCTTGAAAATCGGAGTTACTTGCGCTATTTTCCAGTCTGAAGGTACTTTTCGCTCTTCTAGGGATTTACTGAATATATCAGACAGAAATGGCCCGATTTCCGCCGTATACTCTGAAAATACTCTTACTGGAATACCATCCGGGCCAGGTGCTTTTCCCCACTTTAGGAGCTCTAATTGCTTTATGATACCTGCAGTATCTATTCGTAATGATTCCATCTCCAACTCGACACGACGTGGGAAAACGGGAATGCTATCCTTATTTTCGTCAGTAAATGAATTTTGAATACAGTATTTAGTACATTAGCTTTATCACGGCTTTCAATAACCTCGGACCCTTCGCGAACTAGTGCTGGAATATTGCTGTTGGTACAACTGACTTTACTAACATACGACCAAAATTTCTTTGGGTTTTCTGCGAGACTCTTAGAGAGAGTGTTTGAATGAAAATCGTTGAAGGCCTCACGCATCACATTCTTCACACGTAGTCTTAACTCAGCCAAGGTTTCTAAATCGCTGCGAGACCTCTTCCTTCTGTAGCGTGCGTGTATCCTTCTTTGTTTTTTGAGTAATCTTTTGACTTCGCATGTGTACCACGGTGGATCATTCTCCCCATTTATTTTCCGCTTCGGTATATGTACTTCCATACCTTCCTTGATTATATGTATAAATCGATGCCACATCTCTTCAACGGTGTTCTTTGTTAACTTAAAGTTATGGTAATTATTCCTCAGGTAGGTTCTAAAACACTCCTTTGAGGCCTTACTGAATCTGTATACAATCCGTCCATTTCCCCTTTTTCGCTTGGTCATTAATTTGATAGTCGCAATTACCGCTTTGTGATCGCTTATTCCAGTGGTCGTTGAAATGTCGGTGAATAATTCTGGCCTGTTAGTAACTAGCAAATCTAAAATGTTTTCGCTACCGTTATGACACCGCGTAGGTTCATTCACTAGCTGCTCGAGATGATTATCGGAGAATAAATCGAGAATTACTTCAGAAGCTGCCTTATCCCTGCTACCAGTAATGTGAACATAATTTCGCCAGTCGATATAAGGCAGATTGAAGTCGCCTCCCAGAGTCATAGCATGATCCTGAAAACGGCTAGCTATACTGTTAACATTACTTCTTAATTCCTCGGCGATAGCTATGTCAGAATCGGGTGGACGGTAGAAGGCGCCTATGACGAGTTTTGACCCAGCAACATTGAGTTTAATCCATATAATTTCATAGATAGTATCGACTTCTATTTCATTACAAGGGAGGAATTTACTCACAGCTATAAATACCCCACCTCCATGAGAATGTAATCTGTCTTTACGAAAAACGTTCATGCTGTCTTTAAAAGTTTCTGCGGAACTTATTTCCGGTTTTAGCCAACTTTCTGTACCGATAATGATATCCGCTTCTGTGCTACAAATAATGCTTTCAAGTTCTGGTTGTTTGTTAGAAACGCTTCTACAGTTAATTACGAGTACTTTTAACTGTTGTGACTGTTTTACGTTCCTCCTACATTCCGATGTTGTATCTGATTGGGTTACCCGCAACTGTATTTCATGTTTCGGGTCTTCCTCCCTCAGCCTAAAAAACCACCCAGTGCATTCCACACGGCCCCTGCCACCCGTATAGCCGATTCACGTGTGTAGTGCACACCTGACCTATTCAAGGGAACCCTACACGACTCAACCCTATGACGGAGATCGAGAAATCTGCAGCCAATATCATCACAGAAACGTCGTAGTCTCTGGTTCAGCCCCTCAATACGGCTCTGAACCAGAGGTCCACAATCAACTCTGTCTACGATGCTAAAAATCAATAAAAACTAAACGGGCAGCGATACAAATACACCGTTTGTTGCAATATGCTTGAGACAACAGTAAATTTTCAGGCAGACAAACTTTCGAAATTAGTTACAATTTTCAACAATAGATGGCGCTGCAGTCTGTAAAAATCTAAAGTACGATATTTTCCACCATTTTTTCACAGCAAACTTGTAATCTGTGAACAGCACACGCTTACAGCAGAAAGACGACTTACAGAATGGCGAACTCACAGACTGCGTTGACTTCTATATCTTTCAAATCGCCTGCAGCCCCATCTGTTGTTGAAAATTGTAACTAAAAATTTCGAAAGTTTGTTTTTCTGAAAATATACTGTTGTCCCAAGCATATTGCAACAAACGGTGTATTTCTATCGCTGACCGTTTAGTGTTTATTGATTTTTCAAATATACCGGTCATTTTTGAAACACCCGGTATATATTCTGAAATTCAAAACATCGTGGGAGGTTAACTCAATGCATTCCTATTCCGAATATCATATAATAAAGAATTCATATAATTTATCTAATCTTATTTCTCGTGTCATTGCGACCTAAATAGGATAGGGGCGTCCATTAATTACGTGAGATGAAATAGGGGAGGGGGATCCGGATATGGGGAGGGGGCGACGGAAATCTAACGTGATTTTTTGAAACTACTTAAGGAGAGTAGAGCTAAACAGAAAAAGGTCTACAAACGAAGTGGATTTCGACTTTAGGGGACGGGGGTAATTGCCATAATACATTCATTAAGTTTGCTTTTCGTAGAATTTCATAGTTAACAATATATCAATCAATTTTATGGCTGAAAAAACGTGGAACTGCTTTCCAGTAACGCGTTGCTAATGAAACCAACATAAAAAAGTTATAAATTACTCATGGCCTCTGCTGTAACCATTAATGCCAATTGTCATTCCAGCATAGGCTAAATTTCAATTGTAATTAAAACCTTCGATAATGTTATTGCTTGACCAAAGTTTATGCATTGCGATTTATTTGCTTTTTAGGTAATAATATGGAATGTGTATTAAGTTCTCTGGCCGTTACAGATACTATGACCAATGATTACATTATGAGTGTTTGCCCAGTCTCAGTAAAAAAAACGTGATACTTTCGAAGCAAACAGGATTTTTTTTAAATTTTGCAGAGTGAACTTTGAGTGTCAAATACAAGTCGAGTTTGTATTTAAGCAATTATGCGATTGCGCTATCGTCCCTGTTCGTGTTTAATACCTACCTCTATTAATGCTTCTGAGTTCTTCAAGCTCAGAGAGTTTATACTGGAACTATTCTAGACCTGTGACGATAGCGCATTGCAACAGGAATCTAACCAAATAGAATCTGTAAAGAGGACACAAAGCTTTCAATTTGTGATATTTATTTGTGCGTTTTTTTTATCTTTACTGAATACATGCACCTGCAGATTGCGAATAAGCACAATAAGTGTAATTGTAAATCTGGTTTTGCTATTATCTGTGGTATTAACTCAAAGATACTTTATCACTAAAGACGGCACATTGCGGTGGTAAATTAACAAAACCAGTTTGTGTAAACTATTATGAATTGTTATTAGTAATAATAAATGTATAACTTATCAACTTATAGTTTTTTTCTTTCACTACGTAATCTTTTTCAAAAATGTATAAATTTACACTGAAGAGCCAAAGAAACTGGTACACCTGCCTAATATCGTGTAGGGCCCCCGCGAGCACGCAGAAGTGCCGCAACACGACGTGGCATGGACTCGACTAATGTCTGAAGAGCCAAAGAAACTGGTACACCTGCCTAATATCGTGTAGGGCCCCCGCGAGCACGCAGAAGTGCCGCAACACGACGTGGCATGGACTTGACTAATGTCTGAAGAGCCAAAGAAACTGGTACACCTGCCTAATATGGTGTAGGGCCCCCGCGAGCACGCAGAAGTGCCGCAACACGACGTGGCATGGACTCGACTAATGTCTGAAGAGCCAAAGAAACTGGTACACCTGCCTAATATCGTGTAGGGCCCCCGCGAGCACCCAGAAGTGCCGCAACACGACGTGGCATGGACTCGACTAATGTCTGAAGAGCCAAAGAAACTGGTACACCTGCCTAATATCGTGTAGGGCCCCCGCGAGCACGCAGAAGTGCCGCAACACGACGTGGCATGGGCTCGACTAATGTCTGAAGAGCCAAAGAAAACTGGTACACCTGCCTAATATCGTGTAGGGCCCCCGCGAGCACGCAGAAGTGCCGCAACACGACGTGGCATGGACTCGACTAATGTCTGAAGAGCCAAAGAAACTGGTACACCTGCCTAATATCGTGTAGGGCCCCCGCGAGCACGCAGAAGTGCCGCAACACGACGTGGCATGGACTCGACTAATGTCTGAAGAGCCAAAGAAACTGGTACACCTGCCTAATATCGTGAAGGGCCCCCGCGAGCACGCAGAAGTGCCGCAACACGACGTGGCATGGGCTCGACTAATGTCTGAAGAGCCAAAGAAACTGGTACACCTGCCTAATATCGTGTAGAGCCCCCGCGAGCACGCAGAAGTGCCGCAACACGACGTGGCATGGACTCGACTAATGTCTGAAGTAGTGCTGGAGGGAATTGACACCATGCACCCTGCAGGGCTGTAAGAGTACGAGGGGGTGGAGATCTCTTCTGAACGGCACGTTGCAAGGCATCCCAGATATGCTCAATAATGTTCATGTCTGGGGAGTTTGGTGGACAGCGTAGGTGTTCAAACTCAGAAGAGTGTTCCTGGAGCCACTCTGTTGCAATTCTGGACGTGTGGGGTGTCGCATTGTCCTGCTGGAATTTCCCAAGTCCGTCGGAATACACAATGGACATGAATGGATGCAGCTGATCAGCCAGGATGCGTACGTACGTGTCACCTGTCAGAGTCGTATCTAGACGTATCAGGGGTCCCATGTCTCTCCAACTGCACACGCCCCACACCATTACAGAGCCTCCACCAGCCTGAACAATCCCCTGCTGACATGCAGGGTCCATAGATTCGTGAGGTTGTCTCCATACCCGTACACGTCCATCCGCTCGATACAAGTGGAAACGAGACTCGTCAGACCAGGCAACGTGTTTCCAATCGTCAACAGTCCAATGTCGGTGTTGACGGGCCCAGGCGAGGCGTAAAGCTTGGTGTCGTGCACTCAGCAAGGGTACACGAGTGGGCCTTCGGCTGTGAAAGTCAAAATGGATGATGTTTCGTTGAATGGTTCGCACGCTGACACCTGTTGATGGTACAGCATTGAAATCCGCAGCAATTTGAGGAAGAGTTTCACTTCTGTCACGTTGAACGATTTTCTTCAGTCGTGGTTGGTCCCGTTCTTGCAGGATCTTTTATCGGCCGCAGCGATGTCGGAGATTTGATGTTTTACGGGATTCCCTATATTCACGGCGCACTCATGAAATGGTCGCACGGGAAAATCCCCACCTCATCGCTACCTCGGAGATGGATTTTTTTTTTTTTTAGTTCTCCCCCACTTTTTAACGAAATATTCCCCTAAAATCGACTTTCGCGTCATTTGTAGACTTTTTTTAGATCTAAAATCCAACAAGATTATCGAAATCTCTCGTGAGATTTCCGTTGACGTCTCCCCCCCACCCCCTTGGTGACTTTTCGTGATATTTCACCCCCCATTTCACCTCACGTAATTAATGGACGCTCCCTAACCTGCCACTGTAGCAGCAGTAATCGATCTAACGCCTGTGCCAGACACCTGTTGTCTTATATAGGCGTTGCCGACCGCAGCGCCGTACTCTGAGTGTTTGCATATCTGTGTTTGTATACGCATGCAGTTTCTTTGGCTCTTCAGTGTATTTCCACGCCTTCAGTTTGAAATATTCGGCTGTTTTATCACACAAACACTGTTTACTCTAGACCAATTGAATTAATGTTACAATATCGTGGGAGTAGTTGTTGATTATTACAAAACTAGCTGGTGCCCACGATTTCGTTCGTGATTGGAAAGAATTTTGATTTACAGTTACCAACATGCAACCACAAGATTGAACGTTCAGATTAATACCACACATAATCACCAGTGGACTGCGCTGGGTTGTTTTGGCTGTGGAGTGAAATATAGGGACACACATGTCTTTTTTCGTATCAGATCCATCTTTTTCAGCCACCATATCAACCACCCCCCCGGAGATACGGACATGCAACCACCATAGTGAATGGTGAAAGACTCCAGGCTGCTACCACACACAAACACCATGGTCTGCGCTTGGTAGTTCTGGCAGCAAGGTAAAATATAGGGACACACACGTCTTTGGTAGAAACAGGAAAATTCCTACGTCGACCACTTTCAACCATTATATCTGCTAAACTCCCACCATAGATGCTACTACCAAACACTAACACCAATGTTCTGCGCTATGAATTGTTGCAGGAGAGAGAAGTATAGGGATTCACAAGTCTATGGTCGAAATATGAAAATGCACTACATCGACCACTTTTAACCGCCATACCTCCATAGCTATCGGCATTCGGCCAACGTATTGCACGATAGGAAACTCCATGCTACTTCCACACACAAACCCCAGTGATCTGTGCTAGGTAGTGGTGGGTGAAGAGTGAAAAATAGGGACACACACACACACACAAATTATGACTTAACTGTTGCTACTGATATTAAACAGTATAGACCTCCATCACTGTCACCAGTTTGCATAAACCCGCATTCCCACGGCGCGTGGTGGGCAGTGCGCGCCTTTCATCTTTTACCGCCTGGCGGTGGGTCGAGGCGCGCCGTCTCTGTTAGCATATGCGGCAAAGATGACAGGCGTCCACAACCAGGCGCCGTGGGAACGCACCTTAAGAAGCAATGAAGTCAAAGAACCGATGTCCAGTGGCGGATCTGCGAATTTTCCGAGCCGGGGCAAAAACTAGAGACTGCGTTCCTTCAGACATGAAATTGCCGCCCGGGGCAATGTATAGCGCTATTGTTTGATTTCGCCGCCCCCTGATAGTTGCCGCTCGGGGCAGTAGAGTTAAAAGAAAGGTCGCCACCACAAGAATTTGCTATCTACCGACCCTTCAAACAGATTTGCCGTCCCCCTGAAGTTGCCGCTCGGGGCACTGGCGATGTCCGATTGTCGAGTTCACCGCTGGCTGCGGCCGGCTACGGTATTGCCGGTGTGTGTGAAAATGCCCTAAGGTTCGATGCAATACTCTATAATCTAGCGAAGTGAGCTTTAACTTCTTAGTAATTTTCATTTGTTTACGAGAATAACTTGGACAAAGATCCTATTTACTGTACAAATGCAAAAAAAAGAAACCACAGAAAAATACTTTGAAATCTTACTTCTTGCGGATGTACAAACTGATAACCGCAGGTGTTTTGCTTTTTCTTAGAACTTACGCCTCGTTGATGCTTAGAAGCGGGAATAACGGAGCGTCCATAAACTACATGAATCCATTTTAGTTTCAGTCAACCAACCGTCCCACCCCATACCCCCATTCCCATTGTTGCATGTAGCTCTTTTGCCTATTAATTCCAGTAGACATTTTATATACTGTTTTCTTTTGACTATTGTTAAAATTATTGCATATATAATGAACACAGATTATATTTGCGTTAGGGGACGTCCATTAATTACGTGAGAAGTTTTTCCGGAATTCCTAACCCCCCCGCTGATCGACCTCGTGGGTGTTTTTTAGACTTTTTTGGTCTCCTGCTTCCGAGGGCGGTTAAAACCTAATATCAAAGGCGATATTCGCGTAGTTTGTTTTAGCTCTACTGTCCTTCAAGAATTTCAAAAACACACGTGAGGTTTCGCCGGACCCCCCCCCCTTTTCTCCCTATTTCACCTGACCCTTTTTTTTCCCTTTCGTTCCTCCAGCTGAATTTTGTTTTCTACTCAGTAAAAATGCTACTGAAGCTGTTTTAATGTTGACATCAGCTCACAAAGATGACGCTATGGGAAAAACCCAAGTGTACGAGTGGTTTAAAAATGGCGACATGTCGATTGATGACAAACCTCGTTCGGACGTCAACTGCCCGAATCGACGAAAATGTTGAAAAAATTCGAGAGCTTGTGCTTTCAGCCCGTCGACAGACAATAACAATTGATCAACTGTCAGAGATTAGTGGGTTATCTTGGAGCTCGGTTCAGCGAATTTTAAGCGAAGGTTTGGGAATGAAAAGGGTTGCTGCCAAGTTTGTTCCTTGGGCTCTGACTGACAATCAAAAACAACGTCGAGTTGAAACAACAGCTTGAAATTGATCCAGATTTTCTGTCAAAGGTCATTACTGGTGATGAGTCATGGTGCTATGGTTACGACCCAGAAACAAAGAAACAGTCAAGCCAATGGAAGACGTCATTATCACCCCGTCCAAAAAAATGTCGTCAAATCAAACATCAAAACAATGCTCATTTGCTTTCTTGATGCCAAGGGCGTAGTTCATTCAGAATTTGTTCCCCCACATCAGACCGTCAATCAAACCTTTTATTTGGAAGTTTTAAGAAGATTACGCAACAGTGTTCGTCAAAACAGACCTGATTTGTGGTAGACATGATACTGGTTGTTCCACCACGACAATGCACCTGCACACACAGCTGTCTCTGTTAGGCAGTTTAAATGGCATGGTTCCACTGCCCCACGCACCTTACTCGCCTGATCTGGCTCCGTGCGACTTTTCCTTATTTCCACGCATGAAGGAGCATGAAAGGTCACCGATTTGACAACATTGAAGAGGACAAGAAAAAAACGAGGAAGGTGCTGTCAGCCATTTCTAAAGATGACTACAGAAAATGTTTCAACAATGGAAGCAGCGATGAGACAAACGTATGAGTTGTAATGGAGAGTATTTCGAAGGGATTATGTTGTTTTGTAAAAAAAAAAATAAAGTATATTGCTTTTAAAAATAATTCCTGTTTTTTTTGGGGGGGGGGTATCCCCTCGTAAAACCGAAATCTGGATGAATGAACGGGGATTCGAACCCTAGTCCTACCAGGCTCGGTCCAAACATCTGCACACCCCGGATGGTAAATGCTGGATTAATCCGAGTTGACAGACAGTAAAGCGTCTAAAACAAGGAGTGAAGTGTGAAAGCGTAATTACGGCGTCACCCGTATAATATCATGTTCCATGCTCATGCGGGCAGTCTTACAACCAACAATAATAAATATACAGGTTCAGAAAAAAATTTCCCGTCTTCAAGACAGAAATGTTGTACCGTCTTAAAGTTTGCAGACAGTTGGGCCTAAAAAGTGTACCCCAAGAAATTAGGCAAACTCAAAGGAAATTTTAATTTTCCCCATGGTTGGGCATAGGTAGATAAGAAAAAAATGTGAGAAGTGATATAAAGCCGTCAGCATCAATTCTAATCTGTCACAACTTTTCGATATTTACGAATTACTACACCTAGTTATTGATGCAGGTTCACAAGTAGATGCAATTTTTTTAGATTTTCAGAAAGCCTTTGACTCTGTGCCACACAACCGCCTTTTAGCGAAGCTTCGAGCGTACGGTATATCTGATCAGCTTTGTGAATGGATCAAGGATTTTCTAACTGGTCGGTCGCAGTATGTTGTCGTTAAAGGAGGAAGTTCTTCTAATCTAGATGTTACAACGGGGGTACCTCAAGGAAGTGTAATAGGACCACTTCTTTTCTTAATTTTTATAAACGATCTCGGATACAAAGTGAAAAGCCTTTTTAGATTGTTTGCTGATGATGCGGTTATTTATAGGGAAGTAAGGAATTTGGCCGATTGCTTAGAAATTCAGCGTGATCTGGATATTATTTTGGCATGGTGCGCTGAGTGGCAACTTACGCTAAATTGTAAAAAGTGCAAGACAATGAGCATAACAAACAAAAAGAATCCAATTGTTCAGAAATACGAGTTAAACAATTCAGTTATTGATATGGTCGATTCTATGAAATATTTTGGGAGTAACAGTACAAAGGAACATGAAATGGGACTTACACATTAATTCGTTAGTAGGTAGAGGTAATTCTAGGCTGCGATTCATAGGTCGAATGTTGAAAAATTGTAATGAACAAAGGAGATAGCGTACAAATCTGTTGTGCGTCCACATTTGGATTATTGTTGTGCCATTTGGGATCCGTTTCGTAAGGGATTGATCGAAAGTATAGAGAAAGTACAGAGAAGAGCCGCTCGATTCGTGACCGCTTGCTACAGTCCTTATGAAAGCGTTACAGAACTGATTAGTAGACTAGGCTGGGAGTCTCTGGTAGATAGACGACGCACGTTTCGTTTAAACTTATTGGTAAACATGCGTACTCCTACTTTCACTTTTGAGTGTAGTGAAATACTTCGTCCACCAACCAATTTGACCCGGAATGACAGGAAAGATAAGATTGGAGAAATAAGGTGCCGTAATGATTCCTATATCAATTCTTTTTTCCCTCATACCATTAGGGATTGGAATGGAAGAATGTTCAAACCCTATCAAAATAGTTAGTTGGTTTTTATATGAGGTTTCACCGATTTGGCGTTATATCGCCTCTATATATTCCTTCCTCCATGCTCAGAACGCGCAGGGAATTTAATCTCTGGTCAGAGATATTACGAGGCGTATTTTTAAGTAAGTACAGTTTTGTCACACCGTGGCTGCAGCGCTACGGTCGGCGTTCCGCGCATGCGCACTGGGTACCTGCATCTCTTGCCTACGCACTGACGCCATTACAGTCTAATTCTTCCTTGTTTACGTTGTTCACTGAGTGTTTAAGATGCCTCCGATAATCGTGAGTCCCGCCGACTGTGAAGTATGGGCTGTTATAAGATTTCTTTGTGCTAAAGGCCTAAAACCGATCGATATTCATCGTGAGATCTGTGCAGTTTACGGACAAAACATTATGAATGATGAAATGGTGAGAAAGTGGGTGAGAGCATTTAAAGATGGCCGCACAAATGTGCATGATGAACAACGGAGTGGGCGTCCTTCGGTCGTTAATGAAAGTTTGGTGCAGAAAGTGGACAATAAGGTGAGAGAAAACAGACGCTTTAAGATTTCCTCCTTGTGTCATGACTTTCCTAATGTTTCTCGTAGTGTTTTGTATCGCATTGTGACCGAGCACTTGAATTACCGAAAATTGTGCTCAAGTTGGGTACCGAAAATGTTAACGGATGTGCACAAAACCAAACGTTTAGGCAGTGCATTGACTTTCCTTGAGCGGTACCACAACGATGGTGATGATTTCTTAAGCCAAATTGTTACGGGCGATGAGACATGGGTGGCCTACGTCACACCTGAATCAAAGCAACAGTCCATGGAATGGCGGCATTCAGATTCACCCAAAAGAGTGAAGTTCAAGCAAACGATTTCAGCCCGGAAAATCATGTGCACAGTTTTTTGGGACAGAAAAGGAGTACTGCTTGTGGAATTTCTGCCTCGTAATGAGACAATCAATGCAGCAGCTTATTGTGAGACATTGAACAATCTGCGCCGTTCAATCCAGAACAAAAGACGTGGCAAGTTGAGCAAGGGCATCGTTTTGCTGCATGACAATGCCCGTCCACATGTGGCTAATCAGACCAAAGATCTCATCACATCTTTTCGATGGGAACTCTAGACCATCCTCCGTACAGCCCTGATCTGGCGCCCAGTGACTACCATCTGTTCCCGCACTTGAAGAAACACCTGGGCGGTCAGCGTCTTGAAGACGATAACGAAGTCAAAATTGTGATGCAGTGGTTAACAAGTCAGGCGGCAGACTTCTATGAGGAGGGTTTTCAAAAACTGGTACTACGTTATGACAAGTGCCTCAATATTGAAGGGAATTATGTAGAAAAGTAGAGTAAGGTACAGGCTTTCATGTAAAAATAAAATTATTGATATACATTTGCACATCTTTTTTAATTTCAAAACGGTACTTAAAAAAAAAAAAAAAAAAAAAAAAAAAACATGTCTCTTATTAGAACTACTTATAAGAGGTTTAGTAACTCTCAACATTGTTATAGTGTAAGCCTGTAAGGCAAAGGATGAAGAACATGAAAATTAGTTTGTAAAAACTTGATTAATAGCAATGAATGAAGCCGACAATTCTCGTATATTTGAGTTTGAGTCGACAGAGGATCTCTGGCGGAAGAGCAGAGAATATTATCGTTTACCTAAGAGATTGTTGCAAGAATTGAACGTATACCGATGAAAAGAAATGTAGTATTGATTGTGTGAATACCAATGAATGGTATAATCTAATTTAATGAATTGCGACTGAAATAGTTGGTGTATTATTTAAGAATTATTAACTGTTGCAATGTAGTAAATATGAAATAGGAGCTCATTAGTAAAAGGAATAAAGAAATGAAATACGAAGTATAATGAAAGTATGTTTGACAGTTCTATTATTACCGTGGCGTCACAATCTGATGATGAATTCTGGTAGAGCCCGACGAAACAAATCGAAAATAAAGAACAAAAAATGTCGATATCTCGCTTGGTTTTCGAGATATAGCGTGTTAAAAGTCGGTTACAGGTACAGTTTCTTGTGCTTTTGGTGACGTTTCTTCTGGTCCAGGCTGCATTTCAACCTGACAACAACCACTAGGAAGAAAATAAAACACCTATAGTCCATTTCCACCGTGGAGGTATAGTGGTTTTGGCATTTAAAAAAATTCTAACCTCGATAACGAAGTGAGATAAAAATAAAAAAAAATCTTTTTTTCGATTGCCTCGACGGGTTACACACGAATTCATCATCAAATTTGGCTATGGCGAATTTTTCTTCTGATCCAGGCCACATTTCAATCTAACCATCTCAATTTTTGAATACGGTATCGCGAGAACTAAGCGAGATACTGAAAAAATTGTATTCTTTACTTTCAAATTATCGAGTTACATAAGAACCCATCATTAAATATGACTTTGACGAAATTTTTCTTCTGTTCCTGGCCACATTTCAACCTAACCATCTCAATTGTTTGGTAGTATATCTCGAGAATTAATCGAGATAATGAAAAATTGTATTCTTTACTTTCAATTTGTATTATCTTGTCGAGTTACATTAAATATGACTTTGGCTAAATTTTCTTCTGGTCCAGGCCGCTTTTCAACCTAACCACCGCACTTTTTAGATATTATATCTCGATAACGTAATACAGATATCGAAAAATATTATCCTTTCGATTTGTCTCGTCTAATTTTATAAATGTCCAATGTCATATCTGGCCTTGGCGAAATTTTTCTTCTTGTCCAGTCCACTTTTCAACCAAACTACCACACTTTTGAGATACGATATCTCGAGAACTAAGAGAGATATCGAAAAACTTTATTCCTAATTTCGATTTGACTCCTGGATTAACATGAAAATCCATAACCAAATTGCGGCGTCATCGTTATCGTAGAATTCTCCTACCACTTGTCCAATGCGTCCTGTCCATCTGAGTTTATGATCAAATGACTTAATACAACGAAATTTCAACTTTCCAACCTAAGCGTTAAGGTTATTTCAACACTTAAGTATGCTTTTTAACAGATGATGAAAATGATAACTTTAGATCATAGCGTGCTATGACATATCGCGAAACCATAATTACGTTAAGTCATGGTTTAGCAGTAAACGATCAATCAACATGTAGTTCGGCCGTACAACCGTGGAATGAGTGTTATTTTAGTGTATTGTGTATGTATTGTGTTAGCGGGTGCTCTTGTAGGCATAATGCATACCGTTAGGGCAACATTCCAGGCGAACCTACGGGACTCCAGACCGCAGGAATGTCGGGATACCTGCTCCCTCAGTCCCGTTCATCTCCCTTAATAACACCTTGCCCGTAGTACCTTACCTATACATTGTACGAATCAGTTCTATGAGATTTCCGTCGACTGCCCCCCCCCCCTTTGGTGAGAATTGGTGAGATTTTGACGGACCATCCTCATTTCACCTCACGTAGTTAATGAGCAAAATACACGCAGAATTTCCATATCTCTATGGTATGTGTTGTTACCATCACAGCCTATGAAAAAATTTCAGGAGTTTACACAGGAATTGTATAGTAAAGAGAAAAAAACACCCAAAGAGGTACTTGCTGTACAAAAAAAACATATTGTTGATACCTTTGTTATGTGTACTCCTGCTACCTAGCGGCTAGGGTCTAAACTGTCTGATACGCGCCATATTCATTAGTATTACTTTTGCCCTTTTAGGTTTAACGAAAAACTTCTTTCTTAATTTATGTTACGAAAGTGGAGTCCTTAATCTTTAATAAAGATACTTCATTTTTTCAATTTCGGTTAACTGTAAAGGGAGATAGTAGCTTGTGGGGGAAAAAAATAGCATCCTTTAGAAATAGTGTATATGATGATACTAATAGGTTTTTCTGATACTGCCATTATTTGTAAAAATAGGATTTAGCAAGTTTAATTTTAATTTTATTTTTAATTGCAATGGAGCACAGGCTCCGGTGGCAATTTTCCTACACACCCTTCTTCCCCCTTTTCTGCACCCACCTACATTTGCCCTCAACAAATTTCAATTTTCAATTCTTTCAACGTTTTTGGTAAATTATTCATCAATTCTCTTGGTAACTTATTCCAATCCCTGACACCCTTACCTAAAAAAGAGAATCTCCCCACACCCTTGTGCCTGAAATCGAGTGCCAGCTTGTGGTCATGGTCATCTTTTCCTTTCCCTGCATTACTTTTAATTCTAACACCAATATCTTTCCATGCCTCACCAGTATACGCCCTGTACACTCCCATGACCCTCTTCACCCTCCTCCTATCTTCCAATGAGTGCCATTCCAGCACTTTTATCATATCTGTTACTGATTGCGTCCTGCGGTAATTTCCAGAAACAAATCTAGCAGCCCTTTTTTGCACCCTCTCCAACTCCTGTATTTGATACTCATAATGTGGGTCCCATACTACACTACCATATTCGAGCAATGGTCTGACTAAAGTTTTGTAACCCAATTCCTTTACTTCCCTCGTGCATCCCCTCATCACTCTCTCCAACAAGTGCAGAACTTTGAAACCTTTTCCTACTACCTGGCCAGTGTGTCCCACCCAGTTAAGCTTGTTATGAAATGTAATATTTATATTTCAAGTCTTCAAGAAGCAACTCTTTCTCCACCTTACAATCATAATCAACCTTTACTTTTTTATCTTTGTATCTAATAAGCTGATTATTCTTTGCATTCTGAGTCTTACTGACAGTCATTGCAAAAGCAACTTTACTGCGAACGCCTGCTAACCCCTGAAGCTGATGCTACCCAAACGACTGTTTTGTGTGGCGGGTTGCGCCGTGCAGGCGCTGAGGTAAGGTAACCTGGGTGCCTGCCGCCCGTGGAGCCAATTTTAACTTAAATTTTAAACAAATAATGCGCCTTTAACGCGAAATGAGTATGCTTTGTCAAAAGTAGGTAAAACATCAGTAGTGCCCTTACACCGGAGTGAGCCAGAACCCCGGACCAAAACACCCCATGTATTTCTTATGGACCTGCGTCCGTTGCCAGTTTTCCCCCCCTCCCCTCCCCCCGCCGCGCACGTGCTGCCAGACCCCCCACGTCGCGCAGGTGTTCGCCAGACCCCCCACGTCGCGCAGGTGTTCGCCTCAGATCATAAATTGTATGCTAATGAGTGTCGTGTGACCAAATCGTCTAAATGGCTTTATTATTTTTTAAACCTCAATTACGGTACAATATTCACTTTACATTACATTCTTGTGGTGTGGCGTCACGCGGCCAGAGTAATAAACCTCAAATTCAATTCGAAATGCCGTATAATATTCGCTTCTGAGGACCTTGGTTCAATATTTTTATAACACAATTTTAAAATAGCGTTATTACATGTCAAGTAATAAGGATTTTTTCTGGCCGTTACAGTGGTATTTATCCGAAAAAGATCGGATAAGTACTTTCCGAGATATGAATTTTAGTATTAGCGTATGTTTTTTAAACGCTTCTCAGGGATAGCCGCCCGATACAGCACACCTGCATCATAAATATTATCCGGCGCGCCCACCCTTCCCGGCCTGAATTTTAAGTAGCCGGCCGCCGCGCCGCCCGCGCGCAGCTGCAAGCCATTAATTATCGCTTCCCACGCTATCAAAGGCTCCCGCGCCGCCGCGCCAGCCCCTCCCGGCCTGAATTTTAAGTAGTCGGCTCGCCGCGCCCACACTCATAAATATTCCCTTATCCGCGCGCCAGGCTTCATAAATACCACCTGGCCTCCTCGGAAGGTATGTGTGTGTGTTAAAAGCTAAAACATTTTTTCAACTTTCACGATTGTGCGGGAGGAATATAATTTACCCCGAGAAATATGGTCTTAGATTCCTCGGGAGATTAATGTCGCCAGACAACACAGGCAAAGCGTCGTGTTCCCACGCTATCAAAGGCTCCCGCGCCGCCGCGTGCAGCTGCGCCCGGGGACGCAGTCTTCCCACGCTAAGGCTCCAGACTCGTGTATAAATAGGGCAGAGACCTCCCTTCAGCCATCCAGTCTCCTCTGAGCGGCCGAGCTGAACACTTCGATCATCACAATGTCTTCTGAGGATCTTAGCTTATTCGCCGATATTGGTAAGTAAATTATTGTTATTTAACTTGTTTTTCTGACTGTTTTAAATTCTTTCACATATACTGATGAGTTTTTTTTTTCTCTCTGCTTCAGACTTTGATGAAATTCTCGCTGAGGATGATTTCGGTAATGATAATATTTTTTTTAACGTAACTAGATTTATGAAAAAATGAAGCAGTAGTCTATATTATTAATTTATTTGTTCGCAGGTGATTTGGATATTTCCTGCAGTGACCTTTTTTATTTCAGTACGTATTTATCTATAGATTATTTTTTTCCCGATGTCTTTATAACTATTGCTAATACATTATTTTTTTCTTTTTCAGATGAACCATCACGCCCAGAGAAGCGTAAGGGCAATTCTGAAGAATTAAGTAGCCCAAAAAGAGCTTGTGATTGCTCACAATGGAGCATTGACGTGGATGTGCCGCAGAGCATGCCGCCAACTCCACCACCACCGCAACCACCAGCACACTGGAATATCGGTAAGTCCAGTACATCAGTAATTTACCTATATTATTTTATGCGTACAAAATTATGTTTTTCATGATACTAAAATATTTTTTCTTTTTTTTATGTTTCAGAGGGGGCGGTCGGACGCCCGGCCAACGAGGCAGTTCCGCCACCAATATGGCGACCATGGGAGACGTCGGAACCTAGCCGACCGCCCGCCACAGCAGCAGCCGGGTCCCCCAGCCGCCCATCGCCGGGACCCAGCCGACCTTCGCCCGGCTCCAGCCGCCAGTCCACCGACTTATCGCCCGGACTCAGCCACCACTTCAACAGCCCATCGCCGGGACCCAGCCGACAGTACGCCGACCCATCGCCGGGACCCAGCCGACCATCGCCCGGCTCCAGCCGCCCATCGCCGGGACCCAGCCGGCAGTACGCCGGTCCATCGCCGGGACCCAGCCGACCATCGCCCGGCTCCAGCCGGCAGTATGCCGACCCATCGCCGGGACCCAGCCGGCAGTACGCCGGTCCATCGCCCGGCTCCAGCCGGCAGTCCGCCGGTCCTTCGCCCGGCTCCAGCCGGCAGTCCGCCGGTCCTTCGCCCGGCTCCAGCCGCCACTTCAACAACCCATCGCCCGGCTCCAGCCGACAGTATGCCAGTCCATCGCCGGGGCCAAGTCGGCAGTATGCCGGTGCAGGGGCAGCCTTATGCAGTCATGATCATGCAGCAACGATGGGTGAGCCAGCAGCATCGCGCTTAGTCCTTGAAGACAGGCTTAGTGCATTTAAAAATAGAATTTATTCCGGGACAATTTCAAATTCTCAAAATTTCATAGATCCAATGAATTTCATTGATGCTTGCTTTAAACTTGTTGCCGGTAAAGTTCGCGAAATTGTGGATAATCGGTCCTCCCCATCTGTAAAGGTGCAGGTTGGACTGATTAACACATATAAAATACAGAAGGAAATGATTTTGGAAACCGCCCGTATGTGCTTTTTAACTAAAATGCGTGAAGTCACAACCAGCACTTGCCTGTCGGATTGGTATGAAAAATATGTGAAGTCGGAGCTCAGAGTAAAATTGTGTGAGTTTCAAGAAAGGACAAGTGGCAAAACTCTCGATAGAATAGAATCCCTCGACATTAGCATTTCTCATTTTCAACCTTTCTATCGTGGGTCTTCCTATGTTGCACTGCCACTTGATATCTGTAGAAAGAAGGCCGTCATCAATGTTGAAAACAAGAATGACGAGTTGTGCTTTCTATGGACAATTCTTGCATATCACGTAAAGGCGCTTAAAAAACATGGTGACAATGTTAGCATATATAAGAAAGTACGTTCACTCTACCCCCTCGATTTTTCAGGTATTGAGTTTCCGGTAAAACTCTCTGACATTTCCAAATTTGAGAGGCAAAATCCAGACTATTCTGTAAATGTTTTCGGTCTGGATGAAGTTAAAGGTAAACATGTAGTTTCCGGGGCCCTCCATCACACTGCAGACAA
>JARYHS010001113.1:9112147-9164158 GCA_031002005.1 Vandiemenella viatica | reverse complement strand
AACAGAGGCTTACATTAACTTGGTGTGGGACAAAGCGGACTATTATACAGTATAGGGTCACTTGCGCTAAAATTACCTCCCTGATTTAAATCACAAAATGCTGGACAAAAACAGCATCTGTACATCTTCCCTAATGTTGTCATTCGCACATTTATAAACAAGTACACTACGATCTCAAAGTTGGGGATCTTAGTGTAAGTAATAACCAATTATATCATAGATAACTTAGGGCCGGAAAAAAAAATACAATCCACTTCATATATATATATCTGCTTAACGTCTCTCTAACAGCGAGATCTTTAGAGACGGGAAAGGATGGGGGGGGGGGCAAGGAATGGGATGGAATTCGGCCATGGCCTTTTGAAGGAAGCATCCCGACATTTGACTGGAGTGATTTTGGAAACCATCGAAAACCCAAATCTGGATGCCCGGACAGGGACTCGAACCACCGTCCTGCCGAATGCGAGGCCAGAATGTTAGCCGTTACACCACGAAATCATTATAAACGTTTCGACTTTAGAGTAGTAATAAACCTGTAAATGGATATTAATTTGGTAAATTTCCCAGCTTTGTAATTTCACAGTAAAACGAAACATACTATATGTTACCACGGGATGTATATCAATCAAAATCTAAACACAAGTTTTTGCGTTCTTACAAAGACACACAGAGACACAATTCTCTCATTTTTTTAAAAAAAAAAACTTGTTTCCTTTTTATTGGGTCATTAACAACGGCCCAAACTGATTAAAAATAAATAAATAAATAAAAACACCACACTCACACCGTAAATGTACAGATTTCCTTCCAGTTACAATATTATTCCACTGGCTGGTGCCAAGACTTCGTTCGTGTTTGCCAAAAATTTGGAAGGTTTTTATGTTTTTCCCACTGAACCTTAAATATATCAAGGATAAAAAAATAGCCTATATCACTCCCTGCCAATTCAGATAACCACCAGTGAAAGTCTTGTCAAAATCGGTTCACACACTAAAAATGTCGCGTGTAAATTATTTATATTTGTTAATAGCTAAAAAGCTGAAAAATGTATCGTATTCAAGAACATTCAAGAATATTTTAGGACAGTCAAGAATTTTTAAGTACTTTCTACAGGATTCCAAAGATATTTTAGATTTTTTAGTACAAATATGAAACTGCCCTATGACGACCACTATATCTCCCACACCCCCATAGCTACCGCCATGCAACCACCATAGTGCACGATTGGAGACTCAAGGTTACTACCACACGCAAACACCAGTAAGTAGTTGTGGCTGCAAAGTGAAATATAGAGACAAACAAGTCTAAGAGGGGATACCTAAAAAAAAAAAAAGGAATTATTTTTTAAAAGCTACATATTTTCAATTTTTTACAACCTTTTCTCTTCAAAATATATTTGTAGCACTGTTCGAAACATTTTCTGTAGTCATTTTTAGAAATGGCTGACAGCTCCTCCCTCGTTTTTTTCTTGATCTCTCCAATGTTGTCAAGTCGGTGTCCTGTCATGTCCATTTTCATTCGTGGAAATAAGAAAAAGTCGCACGGAGCCAGGTCAGGCGAGTAAGGTGCGTGGGGCAGTGGAACCATGCCATTTAAACTGCCTAACAGAGACAGCTGTGTGTGCAGGTGCATTGTCGTGGTGGAAGAACCAGTCTCCTGTCTCACACAAATCGGGTGTTTTTTGACGAACACTATTCCGTAATCTTCTTAAAACTTCCAAATAAAAGGTTTGATTGGCGGTCTGATGTGGCGGAACAAACTCTGAATGAAATACGCCCTTGGCATCAAAAAAACAAATGAGTATTGTTTTGATGTTTGATTTGACGACATTTCTTGGACGGATGACAATGACGTCTTCCATTGGCTTGACTGTTTATTTTGTTTCTGGGTCGTAACCATAGCACCATGACTCATCACCAGTAATGACCTTTGACAGAAAAGCTGGATCAACTTCTAGCTGTTGTTTCAAAGCACGACATGTTTCAACTCGACGTTCTTTTTGATTGTCAGTCAGAGCCCGAGGAAAAAAACTTGGCAGCAACCCTTTTCATCTCCAAATCTTCGGTAAAAATTCGCTGAACCAAGCTCCAAGATAACCCACTAATCTCTGACAGTTGATCAATTGTCTGTCGACGGTCTGAGAGCACAAGCTCTCGAATATTTTCAACATTTTCGTCGATTCGGGCAGTTGACGGACGTCCAGAACGAGGTTTGTCACCAATCGGCATGTCGAAATATTTAAACCGATCGAACCACTTGAGTTATTCCTATAGCGTCATCTTTGTAAGCCGTTTTCAACATTAAACAGTTTCAGCAGTATTTTTACTGAGTAGAATACAAAATTTCACAGCTGCACGTTGTTCACTTAAACTTGCTATCATCAACACCGAAACAATAACAAAACAGCGCTAGGAAAAACAATCACTGCAGATTAATAGAAGTCGACAACACAGGCGGCACTGAACTGACAATGAGTTGCGCTATAATCGAACGAGTACTACACAAATTGACACCGTTGAAGAGATGTGGCATCGATTTATACGAATAGTCAGGGAAGGTATGGATATACATATACCGAAGCGGACAATAAATGGGGAGGATGATCCACCGTGGTACACATGCGAAGTCAATAGATTACTCAAAAAACAAAGGAGGATACACGCACGCTCAAGAAGGAAGGGGTGTCGCGGCGATTTAGAAACCTTAGCTGAGTTAAGAGAACGTATTAAGAATGTAATGCGCGAGGCCTTCAACGATTTTCATTCCAACTCTCTCTCTAAGAGTCTCACAGAAGACCCAAAGAAATTTTGGTCGTATGTACGAAAAGTCAATTGTACCAATAGCAATATTCCAGCACTGATTCGTGAAGGTTCAGAGGTTAAGGAAAGCCGCGATAAAGCTAACGTACTAAATACTGTATCCAAAAATTTATTTACTGATGAAAATAAGGATAGTATTCCCATTTTCCCACGCCGTGGCGAGTCGGTGATGGAATCATTACGAATAGATACTGCAGGTGTCGTTAAGCAATTAGAGCTCCTGAAGTGGGGGAAAGCACCGGGCCCAGATGGAATTCCAGTAAGAGTATTTTCAGAGTATGCGGCGGAAATCGGGCCATTTCTGTCTGATATATTCGGTAAATCATTAGAAGAGCGAAAAGTACCTTCAGACTGGAAAATCGCGCAAGTAACTCCGATTTTCAAGAAAGGTGATCGAAGTGATCCTGCTATCGTCCCATATCTATAACATCTGTTTGTAGTAGAGTTATGGAGCATAATATATACTCGAACATTCTAGACGATAATAATTTGCTTACATCAAATCAACACGGATTTCGGAAGAAAAGATCATGTGAAACACAGCTGGCCCTATTTACACACGACGTAATGAAAGTTATTGATGCAGGTTCACAAGTAGATGCAATTTTTTTAAATTTCCAGAAAGCCTTTGACTCTGTGCCACACAACCGCCTTTTAGCGAAGCTTCGAGCGTACGGTATATCGGATTAGCTTTGTGAATGGATCAAGGATTTTCTAACTGGTCGGTCGCAGTATGTCGTCGTTGAAGGTTCTTCTAATCTAGATGTTACATCTGGGGTACCTCAAGGAAATGTAATAGGACCACTTCTTTTCTTAATTTTTATAAACGATCTCGGAGACAAAGTGAAAAGCCTTTTTAGATTGTTTGCTGATGATACGATTATTTATAGGGAAGTTCAGCATGATCTAGATATTATTTTGGCATGATGCACTGAGTGGCAACTTACGCTAAATTTTAAAAAGTGCAAGACAATGAGCATAACTAACAAAAAGAATCCAATTCTTCAGAAATACAAGTTAAACAATTCAGTTATTGATATGGTTGATTCTATGAAATATTTGGGAGTAACAGTACAAAGGAACATGAAATGCGACTTACACATTAATTCGTTAGTAGGTAGAGGTAATTCTAGGCTGCGATTCATAGGTCGAATCTTGAAAAATTGTAACGAACAAACAAAGGGGTTAGCGTACAAATCTCTTGTGCGTCCACATTTGGACTATTGTTGTGCCATTTGGGATCCGTTTCGTAAGTGGTTGATCGAAAGTACAGAGAAGAGCCGCTCGATTCGTGACCGCTTGCTACAGTCCTAATGAAAGCGTCACAGAACTGATTAGTAGATTAGGTTGGGAGTCTCTGGTAGATAGACGACGCACGTTTCGTTTAAACTTATTGGTAAACATGCGTACTCCCACTTTCACTTACGAGTGTAGTGAAATACTTCTTCCACCAACCTATTTGAGTCGGAAGGACAGGAAAGATAAAATTAGAGAAATAAGGTGCCGGACTGATTCTTATATGAATTCATTTTTCCCTCGTACCATTAGGGATTGGAATGCACAACAAAGAGATTAGCTTTGGTGCTGAGCACCCTCTGCCACCCACAATTTTGTGAATTGCAGAGTATATATGTAGATGTAGATGTAGAACTCCGCCCACGGCAATGTTATTCCGGTTATCTTTGTGTACCCCCTGATACTTCTGTATTTATATAATATTTACAGTTTCTGGCTTTATTACTCTTTTATACGTCAAGGTCATTACAGCCGGAAGAGACATGGAGCAGAATAAATTCGCATTTCACTACGAACTGCGATCTTTACCATCTAAACAGTCTAGAAAACTGCTCTTACGAATTAATTATAACTATTACGATTTCTCAGTATTTAAAGAACAATTTTGAATGTATTTATCTCCAAACTATCTACGATAGTCATATCTGTGACACCCGTGTTCGTGGAACCAATTCAAGCTCTCTGGAACAACCTCTACGGTAGGCGAAATAATTTTCTTTTTTCTAAGATCGTGCTTTTAAATCAGAGTCGTTAGAAGGCCAGGTGATAAATCACAGAGTCGTGAAGGAACTAAAAAATCCTACACCCTCCTCTATTTTCGGTCGGTTGCCACAAAGGGAATATTATTATGCCAAGCCGGCCTGGTTAACGAACCTAACAGAGGCTCACAAAAAATAGAACCCGTTCGTGAATGGAAAAAGTCCAACCAGACAAGCTCGTCTGTAGGCAAGTCGTCATAAGAGAAGCTGTCAGTCCGCCAACCATCTAACATCGTTCTCACGACTGTCCAGAAAGTTCGCGAACTTATATACAGGGTTACTGAAAAAGAATCATTCACTTTCAAACCCCGATTTACTCAATGGTTTATACTTACAAATATGATTCATATATGAAAATAACCACAAAATATCCAAGTTTTATGCTCACTCTACAAATGTTCTATGGTCCAGATGGTAGTTCAATTCAATCCACACATTTTGTAGCGTGATCGCGTCAATGTTCATCAATGCATCACTGATCTGTTTCTTCAGCTCTTGTATCGTTTTTGGTAGTGAGGGTACGTATACAATGTCCTTAATGAAACTCTTTTCTCGCTTTGCCTCCATTTCGGGAGCGACTGGACTGAACTGGTTAATGATACTGAACTAGTGCTTCCAAGCCACCTGGTGTATATACTTGGATATTTTGTGGTAATTTTCATACATCAATCATATTTGTAAGTATAAACCATTGAGTAAATCGGGTTTTGAAAGTGAATGATACTTTTTGGAGTAACCCTGTATATCCGAGATTATTAGATTACAACACCGTTTGATTAATCATCATGAAAGTTGGTACATACATATATTTTTTCATGGAGAAGGTTTATGACCAAAAAATAATATAAAAAAAACGACCTTCCGACTACTTAGTTTTTACACAAATCCGCATATTTTTTATTCGATTTTCGACTGAATTTTGCACAAGAATAGTAAAAAAAAAAATACTGTCAACATTTGGTTTGAAAACCCCATCACCTCTCCCCCTTTCCGCCCCCCTTAATTTTTGTCAATGTTCTTCATACAAAGCTACAGCTGAAACCATTTGACCAGTCACCAAAAGTTAGCATAAACATGTTTTTTTCATGGAGAAGGTTGCTAACCGAAAATATCAAGAAACTACCCTTTCTCCCCCTTAACACTCATTTGCCTGGAGTGATTTTGGAAACCATGGAAACCCAAATCTGGATGCCCTGACGGGGATTCGAACCGCCGTCCTCCCGAATGCGAGGCCAGAACGCACAAAGTACGAAATGAACGAGTTTTGGAAATGATGGGAGATGAAAGAAGTTTGTGGAAGAAACTTACAGAAAGAAGAGACAGGCTGGTAGGTCATATTTTGAGACATGCTGGATTGGTTAATTTGATTACAGATGTAATCGGGCTGAAATGTAACCTTGGCTACAATGAAAACTGACTTCCCATATCAATAGCATCCAAACCATCCCATTCTTAGAACTGTGTTGCTAGATCACCGTTTAGTTTAGTAACGGAAATGGCCGGTACGAAATCAATGTAGTTTGGTAGGCATTACATTTTATGGACGAATAAAAATAGTTTACAGGTAAATCACCTTCAGCCAACTTCTTTCTTGGTAGGGTGCGGGTGAATCTGGTTTTGCTTTAATTACGGAAATGGATGGCGCGATTTGTATGAAACTTTGTACACGTTTGTCATTGAAATAGTTCATGGGTAAATTAACGCCAACTGGATAGGGGAACGCCGAAACGATGCTAGTCTATCTATCTATATCTATAAAAATTAAAATCGGGTATATTGGCACCAGAAAAACTAGAAATCTACTGCGAAGATTTCGATGGGGTTTTCATCGTTGTAAAGCTTAGAATTTCAACTCAGTTGTTTGATATGTTTTATGCTTCTACGTTACATAACGCCGGAACATTAAATGAAATTCTGAACGTATGGTGAGGAATACCACAGATGGAACCACTAGATGCAGCATTACAATGTCTCTGACCATAGCCTTTAATGAAAGCAATAGGATAACTTATCAATAATAAATATTTTGCACATTAAACAAAACTTGAAGTATTCTTTCCTTTAATTCGGAATATTCAATTTTTAAACGCCACAGATAGCCGTAAAAACAACAGAGATTTTCTTTAACCACGATCTCTGGCAGTAGGCCTACAACAACAGTATTGTCTTAGTCTACTGTTTGAATAATATCATTTATTTACGATAATATTATTCTGGATTCACTTTTGAAATTTGTATAAAAGGCTGAATCTGCGGAGTTAAAGTATCTGGCATTTGGAGCAAGAAAGTATATCCATTCACTTCGCAATTGGATCAAATTTGAGTTTCTAACATAATCTAGCATGCTCGTGCAAATAATCTTCAACCCACCCGTTTCTTGGTAGGGGGCGTGTGAATCTAAGTTTGCTTTAATTCCGAAAAAGTTGGCGCGAATTTATATGAATCTTTGTACAATGTTTCTCATTGCGGGAATTAAAATAGGGTGCGGGTAAATCTTCGCCAACTATACCGGGAACGCCGGGAAATATGCTAGTTTAAAATATAAACGGTACGAATGTTTTAGCCAAAACTGAAGTTAGTATCAAAATCAGTGACTGACATCAAATCTATGCTTCGCCGACAAACCCGAGCGTGGAGGAATTTCCGCTGGAGGGCATAGTAGCCAGCAGATCCCTGAGGAATGTCAAGGACACCGGGTCCTGCAGGTAGTTCTGGAGCGTCTGATTCTCCACTGTAATATCACTCATTACCAGACGTCGTGTTCTGGGGTACGCGGATTCGATTCTCGGCCAACTAGACAATTCCGGGATGGTCTTTTCTAGCTTCGACTGACCTCGACTTCAACTAGGCGTAAAGCAATAAGAAAATAAATTGGTACGTGGGTCAGTGTGGTAAAAATTCTATGTATTTTTTTTCTTTCGAACTCGTACAGGAAATAGGAACTTTATCCACGTTATTCCTGTAAACAAACGAAACTTATTAAAAATTTAAAGCACACTTCGTTAAATCTTAGTCTATATTTCGCATTTAGAGGTTTTACAGGGTGTCCAGAAAAGGACTCCCTGATTTCAAAATTAAATATCTCGAAAACAAAGATCGATAGAGGAATGCAGTAAACGGTATGTTTATTGTGACAGCTGTAAGAAGTGTATACAGCGGTGTGAAATAATAGTTACAAAAGCTGCTAACAGATGGCGCTGTAATCGCCATACGTAATGCCTAAATAGTGATCCGAAGCTCAGGGCGATCAGTTCCACCATTCTGTAGTGCCAATGGTCAACATTTTGAAAACATTGTGATGTGATTGTTTGCAAAGATTGTTTTCATACGATTATTTCACTTACGTATGCTGATATGAGCTGTACAGCGCCATCTGTTAGCAGCTTTTGTAACTATTATTTCACACTGCTGTATACACTTCTTACAGCTGTCACGATAAACATACCGTTTACTGCATTCCTCTATCGATCTTTGTTTTCGAGATATTTAATTTTGAAATCAGGGAGTCCTTTTCTGGACACCCTGTATATGGGAGAACATCTGGGTCACTTTTACACATCGATACAGTGAATGTATCATTGGACTAGTTTAGTTGCAGTTTATCACCGATAGTGGTGGTGTAACGGTTAACGTTCTGGCCTCGCATTCGGGAGGACGCGGGTTCGAATCCCTGTCCGGGCATCCAGATTTGGATTTTCCATGGTTTCCCCAAATCACTCCACGGGAATACCGGGATGCTTCCTTCAAAAGGCCATGGCCGAATTCCTTCCCGTTCCTTGCCCCCAGTCCCATCCCGTCACTAATGACCTTAGCCGTCGACGCAATTTAAAAAAAAAAAAAAAAAAAAGGTTGTTGCAGTTCATATTGAAGGTGTATGATGAAATTAATTATGCAGAAAATATTGTTATTTCACGAACTGTAGTTTGCGGTGCATTTTTATGTGACAGCATCGTATGATTTTGTAGTGACAATATTAGCGGAGATTGTGCTTAGGTTAAAATTGAACCAGGACTAGAATATTCTTGTTACAGCATAAAGCACGGGGAATTTAATTATTAGTGGGCGTGCATAAATAACGTGAGGGGACATGGTGGGGGGGGGGCGGCGAAATATCACCAAGGGGGAGGGGGGTCTACGGAATACTCACGTGAGGTTTTGGAAATTCTGCAGAACTTTTTTTTTTTTAAAAAAAAAAAAAATCTACAAATGACGCGGAAGTCGATTTTAGAGGGTATTTCGTAGAAAAGTGGGGGTGAAACCGGCTTTGGATGGGTCAGACCTTAAAAAAAGGTCTCAAAATGTTGCGAGGGCGATTTCTAGGAGATCTCACCAGAAAGGGGGGGGGGTTCTAACCAGATCTCACGAAGTCACAACAGAGGGGGGAAAACACTTCACGTAATTTATGGATGCCCCCTTATTAGTAATTAATAAGCCGCTTTATGAGCGCCATGTTAGTGACGACGTGTATCGCAATGTAAACTACTCCACAACATCTAGGACAAAATTATCTGGTCAGTGTTCTTACAATCAGTTCTCGTTAGTAACGGAGAGTCCATTAACTACTTACCTCTAGCCTCCTATGAACCCCCCCCCCCCCCCGCGCGTAGCCTTACGTGGCTTTTGCCTCTAATCCTTCACTCATTCTCTCACCTCGATAGCTATTGGCTGGAGAACGGTGTCACGTGTCAGCCTTCGCTCGCAAATTAACAGCGACCAGAGATACCATTAGAAGAAATTCGTGGTTATGTCCACAATTTAATAGCTAAGCAACTGCTACCAAATTAATTGCCATTATGCATTCATTAAGTTTGCTTTTCGTAGCGTTTCGTACTTAAAAAATAACTTTAAATTTTTACGTCTGGAAAAAAGTGGGACTGATTTTCATTAACATGTTGCTAATTAAAGCAACTAAAAAAAAAAAAAATAGTTAAATTACTCATGGTGTCTGCTGTAACCACGAATAAATTTCAATTTAATTAAAACCGACCCTCCCCTAGCCCATTTCACCAAACGTCATTAACGGACGCCCACTTAGGTTTAAAAAGGGTAGTAAATTTTTCTAACCGTCTTAATAACGTATTTTCACCAGTTTTGAAAAAGAATAGTTACAAATGTGCAGTAAAACGTTTGCGTGACGCTTTTACTAGCGGAGTTTCTGTCAATTTTGAGAAAAGTGTGTAATAAGGATTTTAAAAAAAATCTGCTTTGAACTGTATTAAGGCTTTACGCTATGTCGACGTCGAAAACAATACAGGTCGGAAAGGAGTAAGGATATAAAACAGGAAGGAATTAGGTCATAGCCTTTTGAAGTAACCATTCCAGCATTCGCCAGCAGTAATTTGGGGAAACCATGGCAAAGAGAAATCTCGATGTCCGGACGGGGATTCAAACCCGCGTCATCCCAAATGCTGTACTATACGTCGATACATTCATATCTGCCCGTAATGATTTTGTGGAATCATGGGAAACGTTTGTCTGCATTGATTCACCGGGATTCAAACCTAGTTTCAGCAACGAGAAACAGAAAATTTGTGGGCCTCTGATCAAATAAACGATTTTTAAATCGTTTACTGGTTAACATAACCTTCCTTAGGAGTAATAAATTTTCTAGGAAAAACTAGACATCGTTTCGTGGCCGTCGAAGTTATTTTTCATTAGTCTACAAAATATCACTCGACAGCTAAAATAGATTTTTAAAAAATTTTGCTAAAATACTGATCACAGGGGAAAGGTTTGAAATTTTTCGGTTTAAACGAAACTTGCTGTTTTCTTATCAATTCGGTTAATAAAACGTGGAGTATTTCACTCCTGTTGCATCTTTTCCTTTCTATTTGGAGATAATCGACGAAAACCATATGTTCTATCATCTTTGGGGGCGGGTATTAATTACGTGAAGTGAAATAGAAAGGGGGGGGGGGTCCGGCGATATCTCACCAAGGGGGAGGGGGGTCAACGGAAATCTCACGTGAGGTTTCGAAATTCTCGTTGGTCTGTAGAGCTTATTTTCAGGGGGGGGGGGGTATTTCGTCGAAAAGTGAGTGTAACCGCCTTTGGAGGGGGGATCGGGCCAGATCTCACGAAGTTTCACCAGAAAGAGGGGGGGGGGGGTCCGGAAATCCGGAAAAACACCTGACGTAATTAATGGATGCCCCCTTTCGGCACGGCAGAAAACCATTTATTGTTACACGTGAAGTGCGCATCCGAACTTACGAATCCAAAGCATATTGTTTAATATCCTTCTACAGTCACAAATTCTTCTTATTATTGAAGTGGGGAAGCATATTTCATTTACATTTGTAAATTCTCTTTTTTCATTATTATTAAACTGGGAACCATACCAGACATAAATCTTTATATATAAAGATGAATGTATGTTTGTTTGTTCTTCATACAAATCCACAGTTATCATCCGATCTCGATGAAACTTTGCACACTTATCCTTTGAAACAAGGAAAAAACTACTGTCTACATTTGGTTGAAAAATTATCTGTATAAATAACACATGTGGTCTCATAACTTCGAAATAAGGCGATAGACAGACACGTTGGATATGGTCGTCTCAGTACCGTGTTTCCGTATAGTGGACTGGCAGCTTAGTGGTTAAAGCGCTTGCTTACGAACGTGGTGGTCTCCGGTTCAAATCTCCATGGAGGCTAAGATTTTTAAAAATTGTTTTTCATCGTAAGAGTCAGGCCTGTAGATATTAGAAAGTTAGGGGTGCAATGCGAGGCAAATCGTAGGTTGTCTTGCAATGCTGTAGATGTACTCTTTCTTACGTTATAATGATCCCTCAGGTGTTGTTCGCAGTCAGTGTGTGAGTGTGAACCACAGTAATATTATTATAAATACAGAAGTAAGTCTCTGTCTTTTTGTTACGTTTTGACGACTAAATGGCTATATCGTTGTGATGCAATTTTATAAGGAAATCTGTATGAAGGGCACAGGATATTTTTTCCAGTATGATTAACAGTTGTAGTCACGAAATTTTGAGCCCCTATCGAATGGTGGCAGAAATATGTTGGAAATTGATTCTCTTCAAGAGACAGGTTCGACGGTAGAGTTATATAGTGATAGCTTTCCTGTCATATTATGCCGAGTCGATATTGTTTGGGACCAATCCTTCGTTATCAACTTTCTATATTTAATTCTGGCAAAAAAAATTCTTAATCCACGTGTACAAAGTCGCGGATACGGGCTAGTTATTAATATAAGTAAATGATTGACAAAATTCCGATTTACCGTACAAATGGAATAAAGATAGTATCGTTAGTCCAGTCGAGTGCAGAAGGAAACATTAAAAATATCAAACACACAAAAATACAAGAGACGGCAGAGAAATCACACCATGGGAGCAAACCGGTACTAAATAGGGATGGCGATTCTCTCCGTAAAAGATCGATTCTTAAATCGATTCGAACCGAAATTTGATAAATCGATTCACAAAAGAATCGAGGTCTAAAAATCGATTTGGTTTTCGTGTTCGTATTTTAAACATAATTCCAATCATGGTAAACAAATAGGACACCATAATAATCGATCTTTTATCATTTTAAACTAATTAAAGTTTATTTAACACTAACTCAAAGTATCAGGTATACAGTAAGACATTTATTTCACAAATTTGTTGCTGTCATAAAACAGTTTTCAAATGATATAGTTTACAGTTCCCATTACTTAATGTCCAAGCTTTTCAAGAACAACAGTATGTCTAGTCTACTAGTATCAAAGCGGTTTCGCACATCACTTGCGATGTTGCCGGCAGTAAAAAAAGGCCCCACTATACAGATATTCTTCTTGGCTGTTGAGTAAACGTGATGATATTTTTTTTTTTTTCTTGCCAGTAAAGTGTAGGGTCATACTCCAGGTGCACAACTGCTTGCGATAAATAGTGTTTCAATTCTTCGCTTAAACCCTGACTTTCATGTGCAAGTGCATTACATGTAGAAAGTGATTTTTCATATTCAATTGTCACGGGTGAAATATCGATTCAGTGGATCGATTCAGTATTATAAATCGATTTAAAAATCGATTTTTTTGGTCCAAAAGATCGATCTCAGATCGCCATCCTTAGTAATAAACGGAAATGACTTCGGTAAATTTCGTTTTGTAATATTAGTTTAGATAGGGCAAAGACCCCACAAAGAATTCGTTCTACAGGAGACTTGAGAAAATTACAACAACTATTATAGCCCCGGCAAGCACACTGTGTTAATTGTCAGATTTAAGACCCTGCCAGCAACTGTATAAAAATCGCGTTGTCGGGGTTCCACCTCCCAACATGGCGACGACTTAACCAGCTCGAGGGCCTCCAATCCTCTCCCCTCACGCACAATGGGTGCGTAAAGAAGGGTGCCTTACGCAGGGCAGTACCACAATAGGACCGCCATGCCCTAGGGCAACTGGCAGAACCTGCACCGCACATACACGTAGAAACCGGCTTCATATTTGAAACAGTGATTTTTGAATGGGCGTTCGTAACCAAAATTAAATTTTCGGAAAAAACATTCCAGTGGACTTATTAGAAATTTTTGTTTAGCTTTTATATGGTACCTCAACATATCCCACTATTTGAAAAACAATTTTTAACTTGGAATCATGCAAATCTAAAAAAAAAAAAAAAAAAAAAAAAAAAAAAAAAATAATAATAATAATAATAATAATAAAATAAAAAAAATCAAATGGCGTGAAATAATCTAAACGAGATATAATTTTGCAGTACACATTAAATTATTAGTAGTTAAATTAAAGGTGAATGTATAACTGAACAATTTGGAACCTTATCTATACTAAACTAACTATATGTTCGTACAAAGTATTTTTATTTGTCTTGATCTTCGATCTCCTCTTCAAAGTCCCAGTATGGAGTTGCATCAGTGTTTGGGCAAAGAAATAGCTCCTCACAACACATGGCATAATCATAACGAATGTAGTTCTTTAGTATGTTTAAGTCATTTAACTGGAAAAAAATGCTCGCACATATACCTTTTCAAAAGAAGCTATCCTTAAGGAACAAAAAACGCAAGGGGGGGGAGGGGGGAAATGTGTAAAAATGTCGATAACGCCTTTTTTTAAAAATAAATGCTAATTTATTAACAGTTTTTATCATAGTTACTCACAGGATAAAATTAAGGGCATTGTGCAGGTTTTTATTCCTGTCATCAGTCTTTCGATTGGTTTGATGCAATCCTCCATCCCTTCCTATCCTGTGCTAACCTCTTCATCTCTACATACCCCTTACAACCCACGTCCTCAATTATCTGCTTCATATATTCTAATCTCTGTCTTCCTCTACAGTTCTGTTCCCTCCACTAACAAATTAACCAAATGTGACCCACCATCCTGTAAGCTTCTTCCACAAACTTCTCTCCTCACCCATCATTTAAAACTCGTTCATTTCTTACTTAATCTGTCCATTTAATTTTCAGCATCCTTCTATAGCACCAAATTGCAAATGCTTCAAGTGTATCCAATTAAAAATTTGTTATCAGCAATTCACGTCATATAAAATCTCCATTGAGAATCGATAAATTTGGTAATATCAGTCGGTTTGGTTTCCATCTGTAGATTTAGAAGCTAAATACCACATATTTATAGAAAAAATCTATAATTGTCTTTAACGTCGCATTTCTTTTTTCGTCGACATGGGGGCAAGGAATTGGAAGGAATTCGTCCATGACCTTTTTGAAGGAAGCATTCGCCTGGTGTAATTTGGGGAAACCATGGAAAACCCAAATCTAAATGCCCGGACGGGGATTCGAACCGGCGTCCTCCCGAATGCGAGGCCAGAGCGCTAACCGCTAACCCACTACGCTCAAAAGAAATTTTAATTTCATGCACATACTGTGGTTATACATATCTCTGATTTCAAGTTAGATGAAAACACCATCAAAATTGGTTCATTATTTTTGAAGTTATAGCAGATGTAGGTATTAAATTTTGGTGTTCAGAAGTGAATTTAAACTCCTGCTACGATATACTACAGATTCTAAGCTTTCAAACCGTGAGAAACCTATGAAAATCTTTTCCGATATTTTTTCGTGATGTATGAAAAGAGAGACAAGCTAGATTAAGATATACAACAACAACAGTGTGTGTGAATTTTTCGTCGTAGCGTTGTGCACTTTGTAGATTTTATTGAGGGACGAGAAAATCTATAGTTCGCGTTGCGTTGCCTCCCCCGTTAGACCTACCCCAACCGAGCCCCATCTGCCAAGCGGCGTTGCCACATCTAACCAACCCCCGATGCCATTTCTGTGACCTTCCACAAGAACCCACACAATCGACTGGCTTCACTTATTCAATAAACTGAGTCTTACATTATAACTGCCGCAAAAATACTCCACTTATGCACAGAATCCATTGTAATTGTTTTTGTTATAACTCCGAAATTTTTTTCTTGTTGTGACGTCACAATGCCTAATCTGTCTGCAGCAGAATTCTGGAGCATGTCATATGCTCGGACATTATGAAGTTTCTAGATGAGCACGAGTTACTTACACCGTGTAAACACGAATTTCGGAAGAAGAGATCGTGTGAAACATAATTAGCCCTATTTTCCCGTGACGTAATGAAAGTTATCGATGCAGGTTCGCAAGTTGATGCAGTTTTCTTGGATTTAGAGAAAGCTTTTGATTCTGTACCACACAACCGACTTTTAGCGAAGATTCGAGCTTACGATATTTCGGCTCAGATTTGCGAGTGGATACGTGATTTTCTAACTGGTCGATCACAGTATGTCGTTGTTGACGGGGAAGCCTCTTCTAAGATATATGTTACTTCGGGCGTTCCAAGGAAGTGTAATAGGTCCACTTCTTATCTTAATATTTATAAACGATCTAGGTGACAACGTCAAATGCTGGTTGCGATTGTTTGCCGACGATTCGGTTATCTATAGGGAAATAAGGTGCTCCGACGATTGCTTAGAAATTCAGCGTGATTTGGATGCTATTTTCGATTTGTGCCGTAAATGACAGCTTACACTTAATTGTAAAAAGTGCAAGGTAATGCGGATAAGTAACAAAAAGAATCAGTTTGTTCACGAGTACAAAATAAACAATTCAGCTGTTGACACGGTTCATTCCCTGAAGTATCTGGGGGTGATAGTACAAAGCAACATGAAATGGGACTTACACATAACTTCCGTCGTAGACAAGGCGAATTCTAAATTGCGATTCATAGGTCGTATTTTCAGGAATTGTAATGCTCATACAAAGGAGATGGCGTATAGAACACTAGTGCGTCCGCATCTGGATTACTGTTGTGGGGTTTGGGATCCGTATCGCAAGGTTCTGATTGACTCAGTGGAGAGGGTGCAGAGGAGAGCCGCTCGATTCGTGACTTGTTGCTACAGCCCTTATGAAAGCGTCACAGAATTGATAAATAGATTGGGCTGGGATAGTTTGGAAGACAGACGACGTAGCTTGCGTTCGAATTTATTGGAGAATATGCGAAAAAAATTATATTTCGTGTGCAATAAAATACTTCTTCCGCCAACCTATTTAGGTCGTAATGACCGGAGGGATAAGATTAGAGAAATAAGATGCCGTACGGATGCTTTTATGTATTCCTTGTTTCCTCGCGCTATTCGGGATTGGAATGCGCGGGTTTAGGATTGGTGCTTAGCACCCTCTGCCACCCACAATGTTTGTGACTTGCAGAGTATGGATGTAGATATAGAATAGTAACGACATTCCACGGCAATAAGATGCCCAACTGTTCAATAATCTGGAATCTGTATTAAGTTCTCTGGCACTAAGACCAAAGATTACATTATGAGTGTTTTCCCAGCCTCAGTAAAAATAAAATGATGCTTTCAAAGCAAACAGGAATTCTGCATATTTTGCAGAGTGAACTTTACGGGCCAAATACAAGTCAAGTTTGTGTTTCAGCAACTTCTAGTCTACGATCTTTGAAACAATTAAACGATACGTCTATTAATACTTCTCTGAGTTCAAGCTCAAGAGATTTCATACACCCAAAAGTTCGTATGTGGTCAGATTTTTTATTTATCGTATGATTATTTACGAGGTACACAATAGGAAATGTACATATCACAAGCTTGTAAAATTTCATATCTCGAGATCTAATGTTTTAATCCAGTCAACTGCACTGATGGACGCATCATGGATTTCCGCCATTGTTCCCTTGTAGGCCCGAAGAGGACAGTCAGAAACGATGTGTTTGATTGTAAGGTGGCTCCACAGTCACAATTTGCAGAATCTACCCAGCCCCATTTGTATAATAAGTAGAATCTTTGACCCTAAAAACTGGAACTATTCTAGATCCGTGACGGAAAAAAAAAAAAAGGTCACGGGCTTATAGACGAATGCTGGTATTTCTGCATGAAAATTAAGAAATAAAGCATTTAAAGAGAGAGAATAAAAAACGAAATAAAGCATACTTCAAAACTGTTTGTGTGGAGCACAGCACTTTATGGTAGCGAAACATGGACTTTAGGAATGCCGGAAATAAAGAAAATTGAAGCATTTGAAATGTGGTACTACAGAAGAATGCTGAAAATTAAGTGGACAGACAAAGTAAGAAATGAACGAGTTTTGGAAGTGATGGGTGAGAAAAATAGTTTGTGGAAGAAGCTTACAGAATGAAGAGACAGGCTGGTAGGTCATATTTTGAGACATGCTGGATTGGTTAATTTGTTAGTGGAGGGAACAGTCGAAGGTAAGAACTGTGGAGGAAGACAGAGATTAGAATATATGAAGCAGATAATTGAGGACGTGGGTTGTAAGGGGTATGTAGAGATGAAGAGGTTAGCACAGGATAGGAAGGGATGGAGGATTGCAATCAAATCAGCCGAAAGACAGAAAAAAAAAATTGGATAGGGCTTTTCGCCTCGTCGACGTCGATGCTATTAGAGCTGGGAGCGGAGGGAGTAAGTAACGGTAAGGAATTCGACCATGGCCTTTTCCAATCGCCTGGAGTGTTTTCGGGAAACCATAGATATTACCGAAATCTAGAAAGCCGAACCTAGCATGTTGGGTGAGCGGTAACGCTCTGGCCTCGCATTCGGGAGGACGCGGGTTCGAATCCCCGTCCGGACATTCAGGTTTCGATTTTACATGGTTTCCCAAATCTCTCCAGGAAACTGGTTCCTTCAAAAGTGGCTGAATTCCTTCCCGTACCTTGTACCAAGTCCTTCCCGACCTCTAATAACCTCGACGTCGACGAGGCTCAAAGCCATAAGCAAAAAAATAAAATAAAAAATGGGGGGATATGCGGAGGGGATTCGAACCCAGGTACCCCCGAATGCGAGGCCAGAGCATTACCCCTCACCCACAACGCTAGGTTTGAGAGAAACTGGATCACATCTATATTTTCTTTATTGAATGAATGTTTAAGTTCGTTGTTTAGTATGTCAGTTTTGGTGTGTCTTTCATTAATGATCGAATCATTGCATATTAATGATGACATAGCGCTGGCGCTACAAATTACTTATTTTACGAACGGCCAAAATTTCTTTAAGCTTCCCCCAAGTTTTTGCGGAAACGTGTGTGTCTTGCTTTGGTTTTTGAACTAACTTTTATAATGCACCATTAAAAATCTGGTAGTTTCTCTGTGAGGTTGTTAAAAAGCAAATTGTTTGAGGAAACGCAATTTTTACTCTATCTCTCAACTGAATCAAGTTTTATAAGTCCCCAAAGTCCCCTTTAGTTGTGGAAAGTGCTTGTAGCCTAATCTCGATAGCTTTTTGAGGAATCTTTTCACTTCACTCATGTACTACGAAAGATATTCCTGTATACTTTGGAATACGACTGAGGATATCTTCGCTAATCTATGCTGCCAATAAAAAGTGTTACCGGTAAACAATCTGTAAGATAATTTCTATGGCTTACACAACATTCATAACTAGGCCCAAAGCAGTGTTAAGCAGAAATGTTACGGTATAAAATAAAGCTCAATGAAATTCCTCGTGCCTTGCGCTGTATCAAAAAGTTTCAGTAGTCATTTTGGTCCAGGTAGTATTTCAACCTTAACTACAAACTCCGCTAACATTGCCGCTAAAAAAATGAAACATTCATTCATACGCGAATTAAAAGATCCACTGTATCGGATGCATCGCGATTTAACTTGATCCAAAATCTTCAAGGGTTCTTTCACTTTCTTTTTTGTTATCCGTGATTTGAGTCAATATTATAACGGCTGACAGAGTTACATGCGGCTGGAATAATGACCTCCGTAATATGACGTCAGGGAAAGCAAAGTAAATTAAAACTAAATCTTGACTTACAATAAGTCATTGTAATAATAGTTTTAATTTTATTCTAGGCCGCATAAATTGCTATCAATGTGGAATACTTTAATGCAAATTCAAGTTGATGACAATTTAAATTATTTTTTAAAAAATACAAATTACTTATGCCCTCTTCTGTAATGTCAAATGCCAACTGTCATTCGGACCCAGGTTAAATAACAATTTAATCAAAACACTCGCTAACACTTTTTCCCAAAATAAAAACATTTATCTTAGGTGTCTATGAGTTAATAATTTATCGAAACAATCTACATTCAACGAATATAAATAAATAGAATGAAACTAATAATATTAATATGTTAATTTAACTGTAATATGTTTTACTTTTCTTTCAATGTTTTGGCAGTAATTTATTCACGAATGCTTAGCTAAATAGAACTGTTACTAAATAAAGCTAAATAACATGTACTACAAATTCATTTAAGATCAAAATTTTTCACCGCGTTGTATATAAATAAACTGTTCTCGGGCTTCCAGCCGCAGGGCCAAGATAGACATCTTCGAAACGTCCCACAAGTGTGACATTTTTACGCGGGTAGAAGCCCGAGAAGAATTTATTAACAAAGTCATTGTTAAACCAGTAGCGTAATGGACACAGTGACCAAGGTTAGCATTTTATTGGTATACGTGTGTAAGCCCGTGACTGTTTTTTGTAGTATCGTCACGGGTCTAGAATAGTTTCAGTTTTTAGGATGGATGAAACATTATGACAGGTTCACCTGATTTGACCAAATATAAACTTGAGCAGTGTTTCAGGGTGAATAAAATCTCTGAGCTTGAAGAACTCAGAAGCATTAATAGAGGTAGGTATTAAACACGAACAGGGACGATAGCGCTATCGCATAATAGCTTAAATACGTACAAACTTGACTTGTATTTGACCCTTACAATTCACTCTGCATAATTAAAAAAAATTCCTGTTTGCTTCTAAACCATCAAGTTGTTGTTGTTGTTGTCGTTGTTGTTGTTTTTATTGAGACTGGGCAAACACTCGTAATCATTGGTCATAATATCTGTAACGGCCAGAGAACTTAATACACATTCCATATTATAAAACAGTTGAGCAACGCCAGAATACTCGATTCAGTAACATATTTGGTCTGAAATCCACGAAAGTGGTCAGTACAATACCTAAAAAATAAAGAAACTGTAATGCAGAAACCTTGGTCGAGCAACAACATTAGTGAAAGCTTTAATTAAATTCAAATGAGCAATTAATTTTTTCATAGTTTTTTATGTTGCTTTCATTTTTGTAGACGTAAAATTTATCGTTATTTTTTAAGTACGAAACGCTACGAAAAGCAAACTTAATGAATGTATTATGGCAATTAATTTGGTAGCAGTTGCTTAGCTATTAAATTATGGACATAACCACGAATTTCTTCTAATGTTATCTCTAGTCGCTGTTTTGCGAGCGAAAGCTGACACGTGACAACGTTATCCAGCCAATAGCTATCGAGGTGACTGAATGAGAGAGCGAGTGACCTTACGAAATTATATAGTAGATATTATAGTCCAATTAATATTTCAAACATTACACTGCTTCTAATCATATTATAGTAGTAAATTTAAACAATTTATGTCCGCCAAAACACTACTCATGCACACGAAAAATATACAAATTTACATCTAAACATTGTTTATCTCTTTCCGACACATATGTGTTTAATTCCCGAGGCTGAAATTAATGGTTCTGAGGCATCTTTCATTTGTTTCCGTTATAACTGTTTTTTTTCTCGATGTTGTGAGTCACAGTATTTACCCACCTGTCTGCCGACGCTGGGCGTCTATTTGTAGACCGACGCCCAGACACAACAAGGCGTCGCGACGCAGAGCTATTCCTATCACCGTCTAGACGGCTCTACTTCACCGTCCAGCACAAAACTCGTGACAAGGCCATTGCTGGCGCCCGAACAAGGTTTCGAACCCACTACCATTCTAGTGACGCGTTCAACATCTTCGAGATCGATAGTTTGATAAATCTGGACACTTCCAAGATCTTGGAAGGCCCATATCTGGTGGCAATGTGGAGTACTAGCGCAGTACCCGACGTTGTCCGGTCTAATCGGTAAGAGTATTTTCTAATCGGTAAGAGTATTTTCTGAATACGCGGAGGAAATCGAACCATTTCTGTCAGATATATTCCGTAAATCTTTAGAAGAGGGAAAAATACCTTCTTGCTGGAAAATAGCCTAGGTAATTCCCGTTTTCAAGAAAGGAGATCGGAGTGATCCTAGGAATTATCGACCCATATCTCTAACATCTGTCCTGCAGCAGAATTCTGGAACATGTCATATGCTCGAACATTATGAAGTTTCTAGATGAGAACGAGTTACTTACACCGTGTCAACACGGATTTCGGAAGAAGAGATCGTGTGAAACACAATTGGCCCTATTTTCCGTGACGTAATGAAAGTTATCGATGCAGGTTCGCAAGTTGATGCAGTTTTCTTGGATTTTCAGAAAGCTTTTGACTCTGTACCACACAACCGACAAGATTCGAGCTTACGGTATTTCCGCTCAGATTTGCGAGTGGATACGTGATTTTCTAACTGATCCGATCACAGTATGTCGTTGTCGACGGGAAAGCCTCTTCTAAGATAAATGTTACATCGGGCGTTCCTCAAGGAAGTGTAATAGGTCCACTTCTTTTCTTAATATTTATAAACGATCTAGGTGACAACGTCAAATGCTGGTTGCGATTGTTTGCCGACGATGCAGTTATCTATAGGGAAATAAGGTATCCCGACGATTGCTTAGAAATTCAGTGCTTTTGCTATTTTCGATTGGTGCCGTAAATGGCAGCATACACTTAATTGCAAAAAGTGCAAGGCAATGCGGATAAGTAACAAAAAGAATCAGTTTGTTCACGAGCACAAAATAAGCAATTCAGCTGTTGACACGGTTGATTCCCTGAAGTATCTGGGGGTGATAGTACAAAGCAACATGAATTGGGACATGCACATAACTTCCGTCGTAGGCAAGGCGAATTCTAAATTGCGATTCATAGGTCGTATTTTGAGGAATTGTAATGCTCATAGAAAGTAGATAGCGTATAAAACACTAGTGCGTCCGCATCTGGATTACTGTTGTGAATTTTGGGATCCGTATCGCAAGGTTCTGATTGACTCAGTTGAGAGGGTGCAGAGGAGAGCCGCTAGATTCGTGACTTGTTGTTACAGCCCTTATGAAAGCGTCACAGAATTGATGCATAGATTGGGATGGGCTAGTTTGGAAGATAGACGACGTAGCTAGCGTTCGAATTTATTGGAGAATATGCGAAAAAATTTAAATTTCGAGTGCAATGAAATACTTCTTCCGTCAACCTATTTACGTCGTAATGACCGGAGGGATAAGATTAGAGAAATAAGATGCCGTACGGATGCTTTTATGTATTCCTTCTTTCCTAGCGCTATTCGGGATTGGAATGCGCGGGTTTAGGATTGGTGCTTAGCACCCTCTGCCACCTACAATGTTTGTGACTTGCAGAATATGGATGTAGATGAAGATGTAGATATCGGTACACTATTTTTATATTTCCGATGTGAATGAACCATGTGTACCAAGTTTCTTTAATTTTTCACCAGCCATTCCTAGAACTACGAGGGTTGCTATTTATACTTCGAGCCTCGGCAACAATAAGTGTTACCAGGAGTCATCTTACGTTTCCATTGGAAACATTGACATTGTTGAACATAGCCTTATTCATAACAATGTGTCATTTGAGCGCTATTTGTTGTTTACAGTAACTTTAAAAATTCATCTTGGGCAAAAAATGGAATTAACTCGTGAACATTATTTTTAATACCTTTCGACATGGATTATCAAGACGAAAGTGTATCGATGAACTTAATTCTTTATACGGCGATAAACCACCATCATATAGCACTGTAAAAAACTGGTATAACGAATTCAATCGTGGCCGAATTTCACTTCAGGACGAATTCCGTCAGGGTCGTCCAAAATCGGTTGTTGTGCCAGAAAACATCGATGCTGTGCGTGAACTGATAAAGCAAGATCGTCACGTGACATTATCTGAGATTGAGGCATCTTTGGGCATTAGTATGACAAGCATCAATAAAATATTGAACGATCATTTGGCCGTAAAAAAGATTTGTTCGCGTTGGATCCCGCATAGTCTGACAAACGCACAAAAGGAAGCTCCTCGGATCGATTGGTGCAAGGAAATGTTAAAAAAATACGTTCAAGGTGCATCAAAGGCCATGTATAACATCTACACAGGTGACGAATCATGGATCTATGAATATGAGCCCGAAGCAAAACAGCAATCAACTGTATGGATCTTCCAAGACGAGCCAAATCCGACAAAAGTTGTTCGCGGAAGAAGCACATAGAAGCGAATGGTTGCCTGTTTCTTCGGCATTACTAGTCACGTGACGGCAGTGGCGTTAAGCCGCGTTCCCACGATCCCTTGTAACGGAGACGAGACGGGACGGGACCTCATTAGCCGAAGTGTAGGGACGACCGCGGGCCACAGGTTAGTCCTAGCTTACCTCGCCGCCACCTCCGCACCACGTTGCCTAGTGTCGTTTGGCGCACAGAGCACTTTACAGCAACAGAAGGGGTGCGCACCGCTGCTGCAAACCGATGGCAACAGCGCACCGCTACACACGCCTGTGATGTTTACCGACTCAGAGTGGGTAGCTGCGTCTCGTCTCCGCTAGCAGAGGCGGCCCTGTTCCCATGGCGTCCCGTCCCGTCCCGTCCCGTCTCACCTCTGATCGTGGGAACGCGGCTTTAGAGCAACGTAGGACAGTCAACTCTGAATGGTACACGACTATTTGTTTTGGAGAAATTCGGAAAAAGTCGAAGAAGAGGCGAATAATTCTTCATCACAATGCGAGCTGTCACACATCGGCTCAAACAAAGTAATTTTTGACCAGTCAAAACATAGAATTCATGGGTCATCCGCCGTACAGCCCTGATTTGGCACCCAATGACTTCTTTTCATTCCCTCACATCAAAAACAAATTACGTGGTCAACGATTTTCGACACCCGAAGAAGCGGTTGATGCATTACCTCCATCAGAGTGGAAAAAGTACTTCGAAAATTGGTTCAAACGCATGCAAAAGTGTATTGATCTTCACGGAGAATATTTTGAGAAACAATAAAACCAATTTCGATCATAAATATTTGTTTTTTCATTATTAGGCCGGAAATATAAAGAGCAATCCTCATAAACTAGACATTGATATACCCTAACAATTCCCAGGACGGGGTGAATTGGATGCTGTGATAAGGAATGTCAGTTTAGTTTGGTACAGGCTGCATTTCAATCCGATCACAACATCTGTGAAAGTTGCTGCTCGATAAATGAAACATCGACGCATTAATACATACAACATATAATAAATCTGTATCTAGAATATATATCTGTTTGTTCCGGCATAACGCAGAAAATTTAATTTTTTTTATTGGTTTTCATAACTTGAAAGTTTGGAGTCTAAGTTAAAATCTGACGTACACGTTGAGACATTACGACACATTTATTTTATGAATAATCTGGCATAAATTAAAAAGTGCTGAATCGATTTTAAAAGGATTTAAAACTGTGGGTGTCTATAAAGAACAATGGAAATTAGGAGTGAGGGTAAAGGAGATAAAAAGACGGAGAGGGGTTGCGTTTTTGTAAAAACTAATTTAGACAGTATTTGTCTGTTTTTTTGTAAAGTATAAATGTGCAAAGTTCCATCAAAATCGTTCTCTCGAACGCGCTAGGTTGTTATATACGGATTTCATCGAAGGTGATAACGTCTAGGTGATAAGAGGCGCGATAGGCCAGGGCCCAAGGAACGGGTAAGGATTCGGCGGGGCCTTTTGAAGAAACCATCACGGCATTCTAGAGTGATTTCTTACGGTATACGATGTTTGATTCTCGGAGGCTTCTCCAAGCATAATTTCTTTAAATGTGGCGCTCAACAATTTTAGACTGTTGTGATTAAAATATATCCACAGGGTGATTCACGAAGATATGCAAATATTTTAATATTTTATTCTACAAGTGAAACTACAGTAAAACGTTCATATAAACTTAGGTCCGCAAATGTTTAGTTACAGAGTTACGGCTAGTAAAAGAGTTTGCCTGAAATTTAGTAACCTCACTAATATGAAGCCATCGCAAAACTGTATAGTTTTCCAGAAATTCCAGAGATTATACAAGCAGATTATTCATATACTGTATTAGTTAAATTTATTACCATCAATTCCTACAGTTAAATTGTCTACAACTTCTGTTGGAAACTTCGTACAATTGTCTGGAATTAAAAAAAAAAAAAAAGTAGTTAATAAGTTACAAATTTTCCCAAATTATTTCTTTGCTTCTCTGGAATTTCTGGAAACCTACTGCAGATACACGTCTGGGACTTGTTTTATTACATTCACCAGATCAATAAGAACAAAATAAATAGAAATCGTGCTTTACTGTAACCTCATACAGTTTTGCGATGGCTTCATATTAGCGATTTTGCTAAATTTCAGGCAAAATCTTTTATTAGCCGCAACTCCGTAACTAAACATTTGCGAACCTATGTTTATATGAACATTTTTCTTTAGTTTTACTTGTAGAATAACATCTGTATATATAAAGATGAATATATGTATGTATGTTTGTTAGTTTGTTTGTTCTTCATACAAATCCACAGTTTTCATCCTATCTCGATGAAACTTTGCACACTTATCCTTTGAAACAACGAGAAAAATACTGTCTACATTTGGTTGAAAATTTATCTGTATAAATAATACATGTTGTCTCATAACTTCGAAATACTACTGAATGGCGATAGACAGACGCGTTGGATATGGACGTCTATATACTGCTTTTCCGTGTAGCGGTCATGTAACTCAGTGGCTAAAGCGCTGGCTTACTAATGTTTGGGTCGTGGTCTCCGGTTCAAATCTCCGTGGAGGCTAAGATTTTTAAAAATTGTTTTTGATCGTAAGAGTCACGCCTGGGCCGTGGGTTATTCGGATTGAATGTTAACTGTAGATATCACAAAGTTAGGGGTGCAATGCGAGGCAAATCGTAGGTAGTCTTGCAATGCTGTCACTTTTTTACGTTATAATGAAACCTCAGGGGTTGTTCGCAGTCAGAGAGAGAGAGAGAGAGAGAGAGAGAGAGAGAGAGAGAGAGAGAGAGTGTGTGAGTGTGTGTGTGTGTGTGTGTGTGTGTGTGTGTGTGTGTGTGAACCGCAGTAATAATACTATAAATACGGAAGTAAGTCTTTGTCTTTTTGTTACGTTTTGACGACCAAATGGCTATATCGATGTTGAAGGAATTTGAAAGAAAATCTGTATGAAGGGCACAGGACATTTTCTCCGGTATGTTTAATAGTTGTAGTCACGAAATTTTGAGACCTTATCGAATGGTGACAGAAATATGTTGGAAATTGATTCTCTTCAAGAGACAGGTTCGACGGTAGAATGATATAGTGATGGCTTTCCTGTCATATTATGCCGACTCGGTGTTGTTTGGTACCAATCCTTCGTTACCAACAACTTTCTATATTCAATTCTGGCAAAAAATTCTTAATCCACGCGTACGAAGTCGCGGGTACGAGCTAGTAATAAAATATTTGCATATTGTCGTGAATCACCCTGTATAGAGTGCAAACAAATATTTTCTGTCAGATCGAGACACAATTTCGCCAAATATCTTGCACAGAAATACATTACGCGGTGTATAGGAAGGTTAGTGTATAACTTTTGTGTCGTGCGAGGTGTATTTGGAACCGGTAAAAGGGCTAACGGTGCACTCGCAAAGCACCTGTCCTTCCCGGCCCTTGGCTGGACAAAGGACTATTGTCCTGCCGAACAATTTTCGGGGGTCCCGAATTTTCGTAACGGAATCTTTCCTCTGCAAGACCACCTTGTTTGTGCAAACACAAAGCCGCCATTCTAGTCCTGCAAAGAAGGTGTCCAAGTGTGATAACGGTTTTGATAGCCCGTTACTAACACGTCTGCACATTGCTATCCACACACGTCACAGCAAAACTACAGCTAAATCCGGGTTATACCTGCGGGTGCGGTCAAAATTTATCTTCACAAATCTTACACCTGGCAGGAAGTATGCAACCGAAAAAATGGTTAAAGTCAAACACATCGAAAATCGATGTCAAGCTAAGGATTGAAACCACAAGGATGGAAAATCTATACACATCACTCTCAAAATATACGACATTTTTTTTTTTTTTTTAAAGTGAGTTTGGGGCACTGTAAATAAGTAGATCTGTCTGTTTGCTACATTCTGACGACTAAACCGCTAAGCTGTTCTTGATTGAATTTGGCAAGAAAGTATGAAGAAAATACTGAAGGAAGATTTTGGCCTGAATATAAATCAAAGCAAGACAAAAGTGATGACATGTAGCAGAAATGATACCGATACTAGTAGATTAAACATAAAAATAGGATCGGATGCAATAGAAGAAGTAAGTGAATTCTGTTACTTGGAAAGCAAAATTACAACCGATGGCCGAAGCAGGAATGATGTTAAAAGCAGAATAGCACTAGCAAAAAGAGCCTTCATGAAAAAGAGAAACCTTTTAGTTTCAAATATTGATCTAGGAAATAGAAAGAACTTTTTAAAACTCTATGAGTGGAGCACAGCACTTTACGGTAGCGAAACATGGACTTTAGGAATACCGGAAAGAAAGAAAATTGAAGCATTTGAAATGTAGTACTACAGAAGAATGCTGAAAATTAAGTGGACAGACAAAGTAAGAAATGAACGAGTTTTGGAAATGATGGGTGAGAAAAGAAGTTTGTGGAAGAAGCTTACAGAAAGAAGGGACAGGCTGGTAGGTCATATTTTGAGACATGCTGGATTGGTTAATTTGTTAGTGGAGGGAACAGAACTGTAGAGGAAGACAGAGATTAGAATATATGAAGCAGATAATTGAGGACGTGGGCTGTAAGGGGTATGTAGAGATGAAGAGGTTAGCACAAGATAGGAAGGGATGGAGGATTGCATATCAAACCAGTCGAAAGACTGACGACAGGAAATAAAATGTTCATTTTGATGTGATTTCCGAAAATTGAAAAATTCCAGATGAAGTGTCCGCATATACATATATATGGAATACACCTAACACTCACCAAAGTTGAACGGAGAAGGGCAGCAGCAACTCAAAACAACACAAAACAATGAAATTACAATATTTCGGATTAAAACCCTTTTTCAAGTTAACAGATCTAAGTGGCTGGGCTTGCGCAAGACCTGCGTTCAACGCAGCCACTCATAAATTTTATGAATGGCTGCAAAAAAGGGTTTTAACCCGAAATTTTGTATTTTCTTTGAATGTGTGTTGTTTTGTGTTGCTGCTGCCCTCATCCCTTCAACTTTGGGTGTATTTCATCTGTCCTTTCCATATAAATATTGCCTCACGGAATTTCTTTCCTTTCATTGTTAATATATATATATATATATTTATTCTGTCCGTGTGTATGTGACTAAACTCCTTAGTGGCTGGTCTGATTTTTATGAAATTTTGTGTTTGTGTGAATAAGTTGATTAAGGAATGGTTTAGATTCACAATTGGATCCAGTAGGCAGCGTAGCGATCGCGTTTTAGGAATGTCAGTCAAACCCGGTATATAAAAATGAATGTTTGTTTGTTTGTTTGTATGTTCGTCTTCTGTGCGTTCCTATACTATTCAACCTAAGTCGATGCAACTTTGGTGAGTTATTTTGTGCACGCAAGCATGGGTTTCTGAAAAAAACAACTCATCTCCCCCTTTAAAACCATTAATTTTATACGAACCCACATTTTTTATCCGATTTCGATGCACACGTATACTTCAAAATAAACAGAAAAATACTGTCAACATTTGGTTTTCAGAAACCCAACCCCTCCTCCCCTTTCCACCCCTATAATTTTTGCCAAAATTTTTATCCGGAACATTTCACACGTATACTTTATACATTTGATTTCCGAAAACCAAACCCCTCTCCCCCTTTCCACCCCCTTAATTTTAGCCACTGTTCTTTACACGTACCAACATTTTTATCCAATATCGATGGAACTTTGGATACGTATTCTTTAAAACCAGAAAAATATTGTCTACATTTGGTTTTCAGATCCCAACCCCTCTCCACCGCATTATTTTTGTTAGCGTCCTTTATACATACAGATTTTATGCAGTTTCAATGGTCCTTTGCACATGTATACATTAAAACAAACAGAAAAATACTGTCTAAATTCGATTTTCAGAAACCCAACCCCTGTCACTCTTTCCACCCTATAGCGACTTTACCGTTTTTTGCATTGGTAGGGAAGTCTGCCGAAGTAGATGGTGATGGAGAATTTTTAACTACAATCCGATCAAAAACGGATATAAGAAGGACGCCCATTAATTACGTGAGGTGATTTCCGGAATTCCGGACCCCCCCCCCCCCCTCCCTAAGGCGACGTGTGATTTTTGAAATTTTATCGGGAGCCGTCCCCCTCATGATCGTCCTGTTAGTTTTTTTACACCTTTTTTTTTAGCTCCCCTGCCTCTGAGGGCAGTTCAACCCCCTCCCCCCATGTCTGTTTTACCCTCTTATAGCCGGTATCCGTGTAATTTTTTTTTTTTACTCTGCTGCCCTTCCTATAATTTCAAAACCTAACGTGAGATTTCATTCGACCACTGCGCCCCATTTTACCTCACGTAATTAACTGGCGCCCCTTTACATTAGAAGTTTCGTATTCACCAGCCGAGCAACGCTGGGTATTCTGTTTTTTCGGAAGACCGAAAGTATTGTATAAACCAAAGTACCAGAATTAACCTTTTCAATCTTAATTTAATGGATAAAAATCATTGTCTTTTAGTTATTTGGTTCATGTTAATATGTCTGTTTTCTATATACATTTCCGCTTAGGGGACCCATAAATTACGTGAGGTGTTTTTCCGGATTTTCGGCCCCCCCTCCCCCCCCTGGTGTTATCTGTACCGTGAGAACCCCACCCTAGTAATCGCCCTCGAAACTTTTGGAGACCTTTTTTTTTTTTTAAGGTCTACAGTACAAACAAATTTTCGCAAAACCTCATATGAGATTTCCGTAGACCCCCCCCCCATTTCACCTCACGTAATTTATGGATGCCCCCTTAAGAAATTAATATAGGTATTGCAACACATTCCCCGCATAGCTAGTATTAGTACATATTTCTCATTGAACACGATTCAAACCAAGTACCATGACATTGTGAGATCGAAATTTGGTCCAATTAAAGATAGTTAGGGAGCGTGCATTAACCACATAGCTCCATTTTTGACTCGTGTCAATCCCCCCTCCCCCCATGTAGCACGTGGCTTTTCCTCACCCCCCCCCCCCCCCCCACGTAGCACGTAGCTTTTTTCCCTTTTGATTCCAAAAGACATTTTGTTCTGTTTTCTCTTCCAGACGATTGTAAATTACATACGGAGATAATTAACTGAGGGAAATAAATATTCACTTCCTGTTGTGAGTTCTGTTCCTCATTTTAACTGTGAAAAATGTTATGAAAGGAAAGCTACGTGGCCTGGCTTGGAACCCCCCTCCTCCCCCCACGTAGCCCAGCGTAGCCTTCCAACCCCCCCCCCCCTGGACCGAGCCACGTAGTGTCTTTTTTTTTTTTTTTTTTTTTTTTTTTTTTTTTTACTATTTCATTCCTCCCAGCTGAAGGTTGGGCTGCTGGAGAGTCACATAAGACTCTTTTCAGCCAATCTACTCTCTACAGGGAGGGAAGGGGGATGGAAGGTCGGCCGTGGCCTTGTAGGGAACCATCCCAGCATTCGCCTAGAGTGGTTGAGGAAAACCACGGAAAACCTCAACCAGGATGGCCGAACGAGGTTTGACCCTCGTCCTCCCGAATGATAGGTAGGAGGCCGAAAACGGCCTCCTCCCATCTCGGTCGAGCCACGTAGTTTGTGCACGCTCCCTTATGAGAAAGGAACAACAGAAAACAAAACACAAAGAGACTTGTAACTTTTAGGACTTGTCAATGTCAAATGTCAATAGAGCAGTGGGATTGAGAAGGAATTTGGCCATGACCGTTTGTAGGAATAATCCCGGCATTCGCCAAGATTGATAACTGGAAACTGAAATCTGGATGATGGACCGAGATTCGAACCCGCGTCCTCCCGAATGCGAGGCCAGAGCGTTACCGCTCACCCACCACACTTGGTGAACATTATACAAGTTTCCTGAAATAGTCCCTTCATTAAAAAGACGATTGATGAGGTGGTATGGCCACCCTGATCTGGGTTTTCCATGGTTTCCCTAGATCACTCCAGACGAATGCTGGGATGGTTCCTCACAATAGCTTATGGTCGCCTCCTGCCATATCCCGTATATCCCTTCCAAACTATAACCCTTTCGGATAGGTTCAATGCACTCTCCGCCACATACTTTTAGTGAATCGAGGAGTAATAATAATAATAATAAATACGAGAACTCATAAAACAAACACTAATTGGCACTAAATCTAAAGTAAAATTCATGGGCGAGATTTCAGAACCCTTTGAGATTCAAACAGGTGTGAGACAAGGTGATGGGCTCTCTCCTCTTCTGTTCAACGTCGTTCTAGACGAGGTTATGGAACAATGAGAGAAATAACTCAAGAAATGCAAGTGTTGGAAACTTTTTTTTTTTAATTGCTTTACGTCTCTCAACAACGAGGTCTTTAGAGACGGGAAAGGAATTGGGGGCAAGGATGGGGGCAAGGAGTGGGAAGGAATTCGGCCATGGCCATTTGAAGGAAGCATCCCGGCATTTGCCTGGAGTGATTTGGGAAACCATGGAAAACCCAAATCTGGATGCCCGGACGGGGATTCGAACCGCCGTCCTCCCGAATGCGAGGCCAGAACGCTAACCGTTACACCGCCACGCTCGGTGTTGGAAACCAATTCCACTTCGCTTTCTCAAAAACAACCTCTATATACCATACCTCGCTTTTGCGGATGATTTGACGATACTAGCAGAAGATGAAGAGACTGCCATCAAACAGCTTGAGACACTCAAAGAATGTGCAGAAAAAGTAGGGTTACAAATCTCATTCGAGAAAACTGAATTCATATGTTCAAAGACAGAAATAGCAAGTTAGAGGACAAAATACGGTAAAATCAACAGAGTCACATACTTCAAATACTTCGGAGAATTCATCGAACCGACAGGCCTTGAGAAAATCTCCTCCAAAAAGTAAAAAAAGCGTTACAGCTAATACAAAATCTCTACAACAAATCTATGTCAAAACAGACCAAAATTCGGCACTATAACACAGTCATAAAACCAACAGTCCTCTATCCAAGCGAAACATTATCACTTAACAGAAAACATGACCCTGAAGAAATCAAAAAAGTAGAGAGAAAAATTATTTAAAAAATTCTAGGAGCAAGACTCACTAAAGATGGTTACAGACTACAATCAATCAAAACAACGGAAGCGTTTTCAGACATCGACATTCACATCAAGGAAAGGCAATGAAATTCTATAGTCACCTTAAGAGGCTACCAGAAAATCGATTGGCAAAAAAGATAAGAGATTACGTTACTTCACTTAAAAATCCAACACCTTGGCTGAGTGAAATTCGGAAGGATCTTACAAGTGCAAACATAGGAGCAGCGGACATCTTACAAAGAGACACAAAGTAGACAAATGGGAAGTTATAACTGAGCAACAAAACAAAAACAATACAGACCAAAGTGGTCGGAAGAACGCAAACAAGCTTTCTCGGAAAGAATGAAAGCCTATTGGAACAATAAGAACAACTCAAAGAAAACTCGATTAGGTCATCTGTTTAACGTCTTCCATTGGGAGAATTCGCCAATAATAATAATAATAATAATAATAAGTAATGTGACAGAGGAAGTAAAAGGGCTTTTCGACAGATAAAAATTTCACTATTTGGCTTGATACAGCATATAGGTAATCCTTAACTCATGAAAAAATAAATAATAACATTGCTTCTTCACTAAGGATATTCATGCGAATCTCAGTTGGTGGGATATATGCAAGATATTTCAGATGAAATGGATAAGGGAGGCCAAATTGATAGTGTAGCACTAGATCTGTCTAAGTCGTTTGACAGGGTAAGCCATAAAATGGTAGTAAATAAGGTAAAAACCATTGGAGTGGTTAAGAAAGTCATTTGCTGGGCAGAAGAATTTAAAAAAAGTAGAAAACAGCAAGTTAGGGTAGGAAATGTAGTATCAAAAGAAGTGGAAGTAAAAATGGGAGTGCCACAGGGTAGAGTATTGGGACCATTGCTATTCATTATTCTAATGAATAATTGTGTGGACTGTTTACTATCAGAAATTAGATTGTTTGCAGATGATATAATGCTGTATAAAAGAATCAAAACGATAGAGGATTGTAAACAGTTGCAGGGTGATCTGGACAGGATATCTAGTTGGGTTGGTAAACATGGAATGAAGATAAATGCAAAGAAGAGTCAGCTTATTAGATACACAAATAAAAAACAAAAGGTTAATTATGAATATAAGGTGGGGAAAGAATTGCTTGCTGAAGACTTGAAATGTAAATATCTTGGCATTACATTTGATAACAAGCTTAACTGGGCAGGACACATTGGACAGGTGGTAGGAAAAGGTTTCAAAGTTCTGCACTTGTTGGAAAGAGTGATGAGGGGATGCACGAGAGAAGTAAAGGAATTGGGTTACAAAACTTTGGTCAGACCATTGCTCGAATATGGTAGTGCAGTATGGGACCCTCATTTTACGTATCAAATACAGGAGTTGGAGAGGGTGCAAAAAAGGGCTGCTAGATTTGTTTCTGGAAATTATCGCAGAATGCAATCAGTGACGGATTTGATAAAGGAGCTGGAATGGGATTCATTGCAAGACAGGAGGAGGATGAGGAGGGTCATGGGAGTGTACAGGGCGTATACTGGCGATGAGGCATGGAAAGATATTGCAATAGGTATGAAAAGTAGTGCATGGAAGGGAAAAGATGACCATGACCACAAGCTGGCACTCGATTTCAGGCACAAGGGTGTGGGAAGATTCTCTTTTTTAGGTAAGGGTGTCAGGGATTGGAATGAGTTACCAAGAGAAATGATGAATAATTTGCCGAAAACTTTGAAAGAATTTAAAGATAAAATTTGTAGAGGGCAAATGTAGGTGGGTGCAGGATAGGGGGAAGATGGGTGTGTAGGGAAATTGCCACCGGAGCCTGTGCTCCATTGCAATTAAATTAAATTAAAAGGTTGGGTTCTACACGGATCTGCATCAAACAATGACCACGGTCTGAGAAAGAACATTAGGAAAGAGAAATCTGAAATATTTTCCTCCTTAGGACTTCATGCCTCGTCGATTTCGCTGTCATTAGGGGTGGGAGAGAATAGGGTGACAAGGATCTAGAAGGAATTTGGCCGTGGAACCATCCCGCTATTCAGCTGGAGTGACTTCTGCAAACACAAATCTGGATGGACGGATGGTGATTCGAACCCGCGTCCTCCCGAATGCGAGACCAGAGCGTGAAATATGGAAAGAAAGAAAGAAAGTTAAGGATTTAACAAGGGGACTGCAAATTAAATGGACCACTAACGTCTTAAACAAATATTATCTAGAGTGAAGAAAGGAGTTCTATGGAATAGGGGCAAGATGATTTTTTTTTTACTTAATTCTTTACGCCTCGTCGACGGCTAAGGTCATTAGAGACGGGATGGGAGTGTGGACAAGGAACGGGAAGGAATTCGGCCATGGCCTTTTTGAAGGCAGCATCCCGGCATTCGCCTGGAGTGATTTGGGGAAACCATGGGAAAACAAGATGATAGGATACATTCTGAGCCATTCATATGAGCATATGATTCAAGGTAATCCCACAAGAAACAGGGATTTAAGAGCTTGTTTATGAAGAAGTAAGGGATTTGTCGAAACGAAGAAATTAGCTCAAAAACAAAGAGGTAAAAAGCTGAATCAAGTCAAGACCCTATTTTTTTTAAAAAAAACTATAAAAACATATGGAGACGAATAACAAAAACTGTTAAATTTTAAAGCATTTTTAGGGAAAAATAAAATAAAAATAGCATTCCTGGAGCAACTAAATGTAGGCTAATCAAAATCGCAGGTTTGAAAGAAAAGAATTATAATTAAAAAAAATATTACACACATTGGAATAAACACAGCAAAACTAAAAACAGATACAACAGTAGACTAATCAAGCCGGAATGGCCATGGGCCAAAGAGCCTATGTTCGTCATGAAGACTACAGAAATAGAAGAAACAGAGAAAAACAAACCATATATTAAAAAAAAAAAAAAAATTGCGACCACTGAAAACAAAGGAAGGAAAAATGAGGACGCATAGAAGGAAAATATAAGAATATTAGAAACGGTCAGAAATATAATTGTTCAATTATTTTCTCTAATAATGCGGACGCACAACAGACTCATAAACAAAAATTTTCGTTCGGGTTTACAGTAGTAAGAACGGCAATCGGCAGATACATGGGACAAAGATATTGCTGAGATGCGAATAACACAGACCAACTTAAGACAGAAAACTACCACAATATAGTTTCAGTTTTTTAAAAACATATTTGTAACTCGTCGACGAGGCTGGGGGACGAGGAACGAGAAGGAATTCGGACATGGTATTTTTAAGCAACCATCACATTAGTTGTCTGGAGTGATTTCGGTTGCACGGTCGGGGATTCGAACCCACGTCCTCCCGAATGCGAACTTTTCGGTAAAATGAGTACATCGACGTTAAAGCGGCCATACTGAAAACACTTACCTCCAACCATTGCCGACTTGTTCAACAGGTGATTCCCCGGCACCGCCAGACCCTCTGAAAAGAAGAAAATATATATATATTCAGAATTACTGGGGAAAAATGTAGCAGACCAATAATACATAAATAATTTTCGTCCACTATAATACAGAACAGTAATGTAAACATATTGATAAACGAAGTTTTTCTCGGAGTTAAGTATCTACTATATAATTTCGTAAGCTTACTCATTCACTCGCCTCGATAGCTATTGGCTGGAGAACGGTGTCACGTGTCAGCCTTCGCTCGCAAATTAACAGCGACCAGAGATACCATTAGAAGAAATTCGTGGTTATGTCCACAATTCAACAGCTAATCAACTGCTACCAAATTATTTGCCATAATACGTTCATTAAGTTTGCTTTTCATAGCGTTTCATAGTTATCAGCAGACAGATGGTCGTTATGTGTTCGCAACGACATCGCCAATTACGATTGCAGTGGGCACGAGATCATCGAGATTGGAAACTAGTCGTCTGAGCGGATTAATCACGTTTCTGGTCGACTGTCGTGTCCGGATACTCAATATATGCACCTCGCAACGGACGCAGTACACTAGTGCCCAAAATTAATGAAACAAACAGCTATTTCTCCGTCCTGTGTCTAATTCACGATATAATCATACAAACTGTCAACAAATGTCTGTACAATCATGTTCTGCGCAGGAGACGGCATTTAGGTCATCGTACAACCATACAAACGATGTGAACACATCGCTGTGAACACATCGCTGTGAACACATTCACAGACAGTGCAGTATGGCGTAGAGAAGAAGCCTACGAGACTCTCTGCTGTGGAGAGGCATAGGAAGAATGCAAGCAGGACAGTCTCAAACTGATGTAGCCCGAAGGCTTAATGAGAATCATTCTGTTGTTTCTTGGATGTGGCGACAGTTTATAGAGACCGAAACTGTCTCCCGAAGACCAGGGCAGGGTCGACACGTGTGACGTCAGAAACAGAAGACCTTTATTTGCTGTAAGGGCACGACGGTACCGCCTTACTTGGAGACCATCAGAACGGATTTCGATCCCCTGAGTATATGTTGAAGGGTATTTACTCCATATGTCTGTGTTACAATTATTTATTCAAAATGAGCCATAGGTATCGAGAAATTAACGCGCAAACATCTTTTAAATATTATAATTTTAATACATTGTTTCAAAGCTTCAGCTTGGTGTATGCGGTAAAGCGCTTATTTCCCATTTTGTGAACCCGGGTTCAAATCCCCATACTGCCAAATATTTTAATATATTTTTTTAAATGCAGTAATCATTGAGCGTTGATTTTATTTCATTTATAATTCATTTATGAATTTTTATTATGCGAAATAACTTTTAAAACAAAATATTACAGAATATACAGTCCCAACTTTTTTTTAGAAAATCATTATTTCATTGTTTATGTGTTTTTTTTTAATGAAACAGGTATATTTCATGTTCATCATTTCTATACTTGTATCTCTACAATTAATATCGTAAAGTAAATATATTACAGCCATAAGGTCGGGGTTTTTTCCCCCTACCACAGTTATACTTATTTCCGTGCATGTAAATGTTTGAAACTAACATAATGTCTGTTATTTCGCATAATAAAAATTCGTAAATGAATTTTAAATGAAATAAAATCAATGCTCAATTATTACTGCACATAAAAAAAGAAATAAAAATATTTGGCAGTATGGGGATTTGAACCGGGTTTGCAAAATGGGAAGTAAGCACCTAACCGATTTTTTTTTTTTTTTTTTTTTTTTTTTTTTTTTTTTTTTTTTTTTTTTTTTTTTTTTTTTTTAAATGTGACCACACACCAATAAGCGGCAATTCCACACTCTATGTCTCCTTCACCGCCTCATACATCTGAAAACTCCCGCCTACCTTTGTTCCAATATCTCATATCTAGGACTTTCTCATAATATTAATACCAGATCCCTGAACTCAAACATACTAACCATCCACTCCCACAGCTCGGAAACCCTAGCCAATTCCTTCTTCATTTCAGCGGCTAGATTGTGGAATGATCTTCCCCTGAAAATTAGAACTACCACAAAAATCGGCCCATTTAAAACTCATTTGAAAAAGCATTCCTTATTGGAGCACTAGCTAAAAGACCTCTCCTTCCATTCATAACTTAATTTTTTGATCTGAATAATTTTGATGTTTACAGTGTCCACCTCTTATTCTGCCTTCCCTATTATTAGTTTGTCTTGTTTCTTCATTCTACTAGTATTAAGTTTGCACCATTTACTTCTTTAACTTCCACTAGCATTAGTTTATACCATTAAATTATTAACTAGTTAAGAACGAATACTATTAAGATTTTAGTTAGTATTTTACTCATAAATATTATTAAGATGATTTTTTGTTAGTATTGCTCTTGAACCTAAATTATGCCAAATGTTATATAAGTGTTGTATATTGTTAGTTTGTGTAAGGTGTATATTATTTATTGTAAACACCTGGTATGATGTAAGAGAGGGCTTGACAGCCCTAATCTTGCCAGGCTAAATAAACCTTTAAATAAATAACGCTTCCCCCCCTCCCCACCCTAGCCACTTTTTTATTATTTTTTCCTATTATTATTATTATTATAGTTGCAGCACTATATTTAGGTAATTTTGGAAGATCTTCTCGTAATTCTTGAGTTTTTTGATATTGTGGTGGTTTTCTAAGATTTTATACCTAAATTCGTCTAGGATAGGTTTTTTTTCGGTTAGAGCAAATTGTAGGCATTGGCCAAGTATCCAAATAGTGCTGTTCCTTTTAGACTCCGGGTATGGCTTCATCATACACCACGCTGCAACTTTTAAGTAATGCACTAAAATTATAATATTTAAAAAATATCAACATATGTTTGCCCGTTAATTTCTCGATACCTAGGACTCATTTTGAAGAAATAATTGTACCACAGACATATGGAGTAAATAGCCTTCAACATATACTCGGGGGATCGAAATCCGTTCTGAGCAGGTCTGATGGTTCCCAAGTGAGTACTGCACGACAACTGGCATCTGACGTCGCAGCATCCACTGGAACAGTTGTATCGAGGCAAACAGTGTACAGAAGGCTTTACTGTCGGAGACCTGCTGTATGGGCACCCCTGAAGGTCTAGAGTGAAGTCGTCAACATGCCAACTGGACGGTCGAACAGCGGGCCAAAGTTCTTTTCACAGTTGAGTCCCAATTTGATCTTGAGAGTGATTCTCGACAGATTCGCATCTGGAGGGAACATGGAACATGACTTCGGGACCGAAAAATTGGGGAAAGAGACCGATATCAAGGAGGATCTCTAATGGTGTGGGCAACATGATATTGATGACGTCATTCACACCATGCCTCGCCGCTGTCAGGGCTGTATTAGTGCCAGAGATGGTCGCACCCCATACTGAGCACATTAATCTGTTTTTGGAATTTGTGTGCAAATCCGTTAAGTTTGGAAAAAGCGAAGAACATTTTTCTCTATCTTTATGCATGTTGCAGTTGTTAACGTTCTGTATTCTTCTACTGTAATATCACCTGTTTATTCTGTTTTGTGGCAAAATTAACGCAACCTTGAAATTTTTTCGTTTGCTGCTTTAATTTTGGACACCAGTGTATTACACTATGGGGAACATTCACCTGGGCTGCCATAGGAGGCGCCATAACAGCTGTGGAATACGTGGAAATTATCGCGAACCACCAGCATACCTTCAATCTTCATGCTACAGTGGTTTCAGAAGCATAGTAGTGAACTCATATTGACGCATATATTCGCATGATCCCAACCCGATAATACACACCTGGGATTCTATAGCACCCACAAAACATCAGCCAGTAATTTAAGCGAATTCCGTGACCTGTGGGTAAATATCTGGTGCCAGACAACTCCTGAAACCAAACAAGGACTTTTCGAATCCATGTCACACCAATCACTGCTGTATTGCGTTGTATAGGTGGATCAACGAGCTATTAAACAGGTGATCATACTGTTTTGGCTCGTCAGTGTATCAATCAAGATTAAGATGCTCATATATGAAGAAATAACTACAGTAGGTCTTTTTCTGGCCTGGAGAGTACGCCTTTTTTATGGGTAAGAAATTACTAGCATTTTGCATATGGAACCCAATATACAACGTCTTAATTTCATACCGAGCGTGGTGGGTGAGCGGTTAACGCTCTGGCCTCGCATTCGGGAGGACGCGGGTTCGAATCCCCGTCCGGGCATCCAGATTTGGGTTTTCCATGGTTTCCCAAATCACTCCAGGCAAATGCCTGGATGCTACCATCAAAAGGCCATGGCCGAATTCCTTCCCATTCCTTGCCCCCATCCTTTCCCGTCTCTAAAGACCTCGTTGTTAAGACACGTTAAGCAGTTTTAAAAAAAAGAGTTACGTTTGATGCCAGGATGTTCCCACTATTGTTATAAGGGGGCGTCCATAAATTACGTGAAGTGAAATGGGAGGTCCGGCGAAATCTCACCAACTCACCAAGGGGGAGGGGGAGGGGGTGTCAACGGAAATCTAACGTGAGGTTTTGGAAATATTTTTTGTACTGTACAGGTAAAAAGAGCGTTACCGATTAATACAAAAAAATAAACACTCTTCGGAATTGTTTTTACTTTTTATAACTGATACAAAAACATTGTTTGAAAAGACTGCGCAGGTAGGGGATTCTACGGTAACCATGGCGCCGTAATTTGACGATGGATTATTATGTAACTCGACGATACAAATTAAAATAAATTTTTTTTGATATCTCGCTTAGTTCTCGAGATATCGTATCTCATAATTGGTTAAGTTGAAATGCAACCTGGACCAGAAGAAAAATTTCGCCATGGCCAAATTTCATGATGAATTCGTATGAAACTTGACGAGACAAATCGAAAATATAGAATAATTTTTTTTGATATCTCGCTTAGCTCTCGAGATATTGTATCTCTAAGGAGGTTAGGGTGAGATCCGGCCTGTACCATTAAAAAATCAAAAAAATCACCAAAACCACTATATGTACACGGTGGAAATGCACTATAGGAGATTTATTTTCTTCCTAGTGGTTGTTGTCAAGTTGAACAAAGCATGGACCAGAAGAAACGTCACCAAAAGCACAAGGAGCTATACATACAGTTGATTTTTGACATGCTATATCCCAAAAACAAAGCGAGATAGGCTTTATAAAAAAAAATTCTTTATTTTCGCTTTGTTTCGTCGAGTTATATAAGAATTTATCATCCGATTATGGCGCCACGGTAATGATAGAACTGCCGGCAGGTATAATTCATCACTTTGAAGAGTTTTTCCTGAGATTTTATTTGCAATCATTGCAAAGGTAACCCCTGAAGGTGCCGCTACCAAAACGACTGTTGTGCTTGGCGGGTTGCGTCTCGCTCACCCAGGCTCAACGGAGAGGTAAACTGCGTACCTGCCAGCCGTCGAGCCATATTAACTAAACCTTTAAACAAATAATGTAAACTGAGTATGATATGTCTGTAAAATATGCTATCCGCTGACATCTTTTCATCGCTCTAGGCTTCGTATTATTAGAGGAAAAGCGATATTGATTACGTAATATGTATAGGACAGCCATTTTCTAGAGATCAATGTGGTATGTGGGAAGTAGTCAATTTACAGCAGAATCTTGACAGCTCATATCTTGGATTAAAATATCTGACAAGTTCTGCGGGAATGCAAAAACCTCTGAGAAGCCTTTCTGTGCAACGGATCCTTAACTTTGGGATCCATTTACAGGGTAGGATTAAAGGGACAGAACACATGGCAAACCCAAACTCTGGCACCAAGTAGTTCACCCATCAAATGATAATAATAATATTTATTCTACATACAGGGTGTTTAAAAAATGACCGGTATATTTGAAAAATCTACATCTACATATATACTCTGCAAATCACAAAACTGTGGGTGGCAGAGGGTGCTCAGCACCAAACCTAATCTCTTTGTTGTGCATTCCAATCCCTAATGGTACGAGGAAAAAAGGAATTCATATAAGAATCAGTGCGGCACCTTATTTCTCTAATTTTATCTTTCCTGTCATGCCGACCCAAATAGGTTGGTGGACGAAGTATTTCACTACACTCGTAAGCGAAAGTGGGAGTACGCATGTTTACCAATAAGTTTATACGAAACGTGCGTCGTCTATCTACCAGAGACTCCCAGCCTAGTCTACTAATCAGTTCTGTGACGCTTTCATAAGGACTGTAGCAAGCGGTCACGAATCGAGCGGCTCTTCTCTGTACTTTCTCTATACTCTCAATCAACCCCTTACGAAACGGATCCCAAATGGCACAATAATAGTCCAAATGTGGACGCACAAGAGATTTGTACGCTATCTCCTTTGTTTGTTCGTTACAATTTTTAAAGATTCGACATATAAATCGCAGCCTAGAATTACCTCTACCTACTAACGAATTAATGTGTAAGTCCCATTTCATGTTCCTTTGTACTGTTACTCCCAAATATTTCATAGAATCGACCACATCAATAACTGAACTGTTTACCTCGTATTTCTGAACAATTGGATTCTTTTTGTTAGTTATGCTCATTGTCTTACACTTTTTACAATTTAGTGTGAGTTGCCACTCAGCGCACCATGCCAAAATAACATCCAGATCACGCTGAATTGCTAAACAATCGGCCAAATTCCTTACTTCCCTATAAATAACCGCATCATCAGCAAACAATCTAAAAAGGCTTTTCACTTTGTCTCCGAGATCGTTTATAAAAATTAAAAAAAGAAGTGGTCCTATTACACTTCCTTGAGGTACACCCGATGTGACATCTAGATTAGAAGAACTTTCTCCTTCAACAACGACATACTGCGATCGACCAGTTAGAAAATACTTTATCCATTCGCAAAGCTGATCTGATATACCGTACGCTCGTAGTTTCGCTAAAAGGCGGTTGTGTGGCACAGAGTCAAAGGCTTTCTGAAAATCTAAAAAAATTGCATCTACTTGTGAACCTGCATCAATAACTTTCATTACATCGTGTGTAAATAGGGCCAGCTGTGTTTCACATGATCTTTTCTTCCGAAATCCGTGTTGATTTGTTGTAAGCAAATTATTTTCATCTAGGAAATTCATAATGTTCGAGCATATAATATGCTCCATAACTCTACTACAAACAGATGTTATAGATATGGGACGATAGTTTCCAGGATCGCTGCGATCACCTTTCTTGAAAATCGGAGTTACTTGCGCTATTTTCCAGTCTGAAGGTACTTTTCGCTCTTCTAGGGATTTACTGAATATATCAGACAGAAATGGCCCGATTTCCGCCGCATACTCTGAAAATACTCTTACTGGAATACCATCCGGGCCAGGTGCTTTTCCCCACTTTAGGAGCTCTAATTGCTTTATGATACCTGCAGTATCTATTCGTAATGATTCCATCTCCAACTCGACACGACGTGGGAAAACGGGAATGCTATCCTTATTTTCGTCAGTAAATGAATTTTTGAATACAGTATTTAGTACATTAGCTTTATCGCGGCTTTCAATAACCTCGGACCCTTCGCGAACTAGTGCTGGAATATTGCTGTTGGTACAACTGACTTTACTAACATACGACCAAAATTTCTTTGGGTTTTCTGCGAGACTCTTAGAGAGAGTGTTTGAATGAAAATCGTTGAAGGCCTCACGCATCACATTCTTCACACGTAGTCTTAACTCAGCCAAGGTTTCTAAATCGCTGCGAGACCTCTTCCTTCTGTAGCGTGCGTGTATCCTTCTTTGTTTTTTGAGTAATCTTTTGACTTCGCATGTGTACCACGGTGGATCATCCTCCCCATTTATTGTCCGCTTCGGTATATGTATATCCATACCTTCCTTGATTATATGTATAAATCGATGCCACATCTCTTCAACGGTGTTCTTTGTTAACTTAAAGTTATGGTAATTATTCCTCAGGTAGGTTCTAAAACACTCCTTTGAGGCCTTACTGAATCTGTATACAATCCGTCCATTTCCCCTTTTTCGCTTGGTCATTAATTTGATAGTCGCAATTACCGCTTTGTGATCTCTTATTCCAGTGGTCGTTGAAATGTCTGTGAATAATTCTGGCCTGTTAGTAACTAGCAAATCTAAAATGTTTTCGCTACCGTTATGACACCGCGTAGGTTCATTCACTAGCTGCTCGAGATGATTATCGGAGAATAAATCGAGAATTACTTCAGAAGCTGCCTTATCCCTGCTACCAGTAATGTGAACATAATTTCGCCAGTCGATATAAGGCAGATTGAAGTCGCCTCCCAGAATCATAGCATGATCCTGAAAACGGCTAGCTATACTGTTAACATTACTTCTTAATTCCTCGGCGATAGCTATGTCAGAATCGGGTGGACGGTAGAAGGCGCCTATGACGAGTTTTGACCCAGCAACATTGAGTTTAATCCATATAATTTCACAGATAGTATCGACTTCTATTTCATTACATGAGAGGAATTTACTCACAGCTATAAATACCCCACCTCCATGAGAATGTAATCTGTCTTTACGAAAAACGTTCATGCTGTCTTTAAAAGTTTCGGCGGAACTTATTTCCGGTTTTAGCCAACTTTCTGTACCGATAATGATATCCGCTTCTGTGCTACAAATAATGCTTTCAAGTTCTGGTTGTTTGTTAGAAACGCTTCTACAGTTAATTACGAGTACTTTTAACTGTTGTGACTGTTTTACGTTCCTCCTACATTCCGGTGTTGTATCTGATTGGGTTACCCGCAACTGTATTTCATGTTTCGGGTCTTCCTCCCTCAGCCTAAAAAACCACCCAGTGCATTCCACACGGCCCCTGCCACCCGTATAGCCGATTCACGTGTGTAGTGCACACCTGACCTATTCAAGGGAACCCTACACGACTCAACCCTATGACGGAGATCGAGAAATCTGCAGCCAATATCATCACAGAAACGTCGTAGTCTCTGGTTCAGCCCCTCAATACGGCTCTGAACCAGAGGTCCACAATCAACTCTGTCTACGATGCTAAAAATCAATAAAAACTAAACAGGCAGCGATACAAATACACCGTTTGTTGCAATATGCTTGAGACAACTAAATTTTCAGGGAGACAAACTTTCGAAATTAGTTACAATTTTCAACAATAGATGGCGCTGCAGTCTGTAAAAATCTAAAGTACGATATTTTCCACCATTTTTTCACAGCAAACTTGTAATCTGTGAACAGCACACGCTTACAGCAGAAAGACGACGTACAGAATGGCGAACTCTCAGACTGCGTTGACTTCTATATCTTTCAAATCGCCTGCAGCGCCATCTGTTGTTGAAAATTGTAACTAAAAATTTCGAAAGTTTGTTTGTCTGAAAATATACTGTTGTCCCAAGCATATTGCAACAAACGGTGTATTTCTATCGCTGACCGTTTAGTGTTTATTGATTTTTCAAATATACCGGTCATTTTTGAAACACCCGGTATATATTCTGAAATTCAAAACATCGTGGGAGGTTAACTCTATGCATTCCTATTCCGAATATCATATAATAAAGAATTCATATAATTTCTCTAATCTTATTTCTCGTGTCATTGCGACCTAAATAGGATAGGGGCGTCCATTAATTACGTGAGATGAAATAGGGGAGGGGGATCCGGCTAGGAGGAGGGGGCGACGGAAAACTCACGTGATTTTTTGAAACTACTTAAGGAGAGTAGAGCTAAACAGAAAAAGGTCTACACACGAAGTGGATTTCGACTTTAGGGGACGGGGGTAATTGCCATAATACATTCATAATAAGTTTGCTTTTCGTAGAATTTCATAGTTAACAATATATCAATCAGTTTTATGGCTGAAAAAATGTGGAACTGCTTTCCAGTAACGCGTTGCTAATGAAACCAACATAAAAAACATAAATTACTCATGGCCTCTGCTGAAACCATTAATGCCAATTGTCATTCCAGCATAGGCTAAATTTCAATTGTAATTAAAACTTTCGATAATGTTGTTGCTTGACCAAAGTTTTTGCATTGCGATTTATTTGCTTTTTAGGTATTTTACTGACAACTTTCGTTGATGGTCTTTGTTCATGGTCGCCGTACGTGAGTTATTAGGTTATTTTAAGTGGACATCAGACCAGATATGTCACCGAATCAACTATTCTGGCAATTCATTTATTCCGAGTTGCTCAACTGTTTAATAATATAGAATGTGTATTAAGTTGTCGTTGAAGGAGAAAGTTCCTCTAATCTAGATGTTACATCGGGCGTACCTCAAGGAAGTGTAATAGGACCACTTCTTTTCTTAATTTTTATAAACGATCTCGGAAACAAAGTGAAAAGCCTATTTAGATTGTTTGCTGATGATTTATAGGGAAGTAAGAAATTTGGCCGATTGCTTAGAAATTCAGCGCGATCTGGATGTTATTTTGGCTTGGTGCGCTGAGTGGCAACTTACTCTAAATTGTAAAAAGTGCAAGACAAGGAGCATAACTAACAAAAACAATCCAATTGTTCAGAAATACGAGTTAAACAATTGATATGGTCGATTCTATGAAATATTTGGGAATAACAGTACAAAGGAACATGAAATGGGACATACGCATTAATTCTTTAGTAGGTAGAGCAAATTCTAGGCTGCGATTCATAGGTCGAATCTTGAAAAATTGTAATGAACAAACAAAGGAGATAGCGTACAAATCTCTTGTGCGTCCACATTTGGATTAAAGTTGTGCCATTTGGGACCCGATTCGTAAGGGGTTGATCGAAAGTATAGAGGAAGTACAGAGAAGAGCCGCTCGATTCGTGACCGCTTGCTACAGTCCTTATGAAAGCGTCACAGAACTGATTAGTAGACTAGGCTGGGAGTCTCTGGTAGATAGACGACACACGTTTCGTTTAAACTTATTGGTAAACATGCGTACTCCCACTTTCACTTTCGAGTGTAGTGAAATACTTCGTCCACCAACCTATTTGAGCCGGAATGACAGGAAAGATAAGATTAGAGAAATAAGGTGCCGCACTGATTCTTATATGAATTCTTTTTTCCTTCGTACCATTAGGGATTGGAATGCACAGCAAAGAGATTAGCTTTGGTGCTGAGCACCCTCTGCCATCCACAATTTTGTGAATTGCAGAGTATATATGTAGATGTAGATGAAGTTCTCTGGCCGTCACAGATACTATGACCAATGATTACATTATGAATGCCCATCCCCAATGAAAAAAAACGTGATATTTTCGAAGCAAACAGGATTTTTTTAAAAAATTTTGCAGAGTGAACTTTGAGGGTCAAATACAAGTCAAGTTTGTATTTAAGCAATTATATGATTGCGCTATCGTCCCTGTTCGTGTTTAATACCTACCTCTATTAATGCTTCTGAGTTCTTCAAGCTCAAGAGATTTTATTCACCCTGAAACACAGGTTAAGTTTATATTTAGTCAAATCAGGTCAACCTGTCATAATGTTTGACCCTAAATACTGGAACTATTCTAGACGCGTGACGATACGCATTCTAACAGGAATCTAACCAAATAGAATATGTAAATAGGACACAAAGCTTTCAATTTGTGATATTTATTTGTGCGTTTTTTTTTATCTTTACTGAATACATGCACCTGCAGATTGCGAATAAGCATAATAAGTGTAATTGTAAATCTGGTTGTGCTATTATCTGTAGTATTAACTCAAAGATACTTTATCACTACCGACGCCGCATTGCCGTGGTAAATTAACAAAACCAGTTTGTGTAAACTATTATGAATTGTTATTAGTAATAATAAATGTATAACTTATCAACTTGTAGTTTTTTTCTTTCACTTCGTAATTTTTTTCAAAAATGTACAAATTTACACTGAAGAGTCAAAGAAACTGGTACACCTGCCTAATATCGTGTCGGTCCCCCATGAGCTCGCAGAAGTGCCGCAACACGACGTGGCATGGACTCGACTAATGTCTGAAGTAGTGCTGGAGGGAATTGACACCATGCATCCTGCAGGGCTGTAAGAGTACGAGGGGGTGGAGATCTCTTCTGAACGGCACGTTGCAAGGCATCCCAGATATGCTCAATAATGTTCATGTCTGGGGAGTTTGGTGGCCAGCGGAGGTGTTTAAACAAAGAAGAGTGTTCCTGGAGAAATTCTGGACGTGTGGGGTGTCACATTGTCCTGCTGGAATTGTCCAAGTCCGTCGGAATGCACAATGGACATGAATGGATGCAGGTGATCAGCCAGGATGCGTACGTACGTGTCACTTGTCAGAGTCGTATCTAGACGTATCAGGGGTCCCATGTCACTCCAACTGCACACGCCCCACACCATTACAGAGCCTCCACCAGTTTGAGCAGTCCCCTGCTGACATGCAGGGTCCATGAATTCATGAGGTTGTCTCCATACCCCTACACGTCCATCAGCTCCATACAACTGGAAACGAGACTCGTCAGACAAGGCAACATGTTTCCAATCATCAACAGTCCAATGTCGGTGTTGACGGGCCCAGGCGAGGCGTAAAGCTTTGTGTCGTGCACTCAGCAAGGGTAAACGAGTGGGCCTTTGGCTGCGAAAGTCAAAATCGATGATGTTTCGTTGAATGGTTCGCACGCTGAGACTTGTTGATGGCCCAGCATTGAATTCCGCAGCAATTTGCGGAAGGGTTGCATTTCTCTCACGTTGAACGATTTTCTTTAGTCATCGTTGGTCCCGTTCTTTTTCCGGCAGCATCGATGCACGAGATATGCTGTTTTACCGGACTCCCGATATTCACGGTGCACTCGTGAAATGGTCGTACGGGAAAATCCCCACCTCATCGCTACCTCGGAGATGCTGTGCCCCATCTCTCGTGCGCCGACTATAACACCACGTTCAAACTCACTTAAATCGTGATAACCTGCCATTGTAGCAGCAGTAACCGATCTAACGCCTGTTGTCTTATATAGGCGTTGTCGACCGCAGCGCCGTACTTTGAGTGTTTACATATCCCTGTATTTGCATACACATGTTCCTCAGTGTATTTTCACGCCTTCAGTTTTTTTTAATGAGTGTTTGAAATATTCGGCTGTTTTATCACACGAACACGGTATACTCTCGACCAATTCAATTAATGTTACAGTATCGTCGGAGTAGTTGTTGATTATTACAAAACTAGCTGGTGCCCACGATTTCGTCCGTGATTGTAAAGAATTTTGATTTACAGTTACCAACATGTAACCACAAGACTGAACGATGAGAGCGTAGATGCTACTATCACACTCAAACACCTGCCGTCGACGCAGGGTATTTATGGCTGCAAAGGGAAATATAGATACACACTTTGGCAAAAAAATTAACTGTGGGCGCCTGAGACTAAGTCCCTTATTTCTCACAATGTGGCATCATTGCGGGTATTCAACTCAGTGCCATCTGTTATTCATTTCCTTAAGTCAATGCCTGGAACAAACTCTCCAGTGATGCCACGTAGTGCAAAATAATGGACTTAGTCTCACGCGCCCACAGTCAATTTTCTTGCCAAAGAGTGTACACAAATATCTTTGGTCGAAATATGAAAACGCCCTCCACTGACCAATTTCAATCACCATATTTCCCACACCCCCATAGCTACCGACATGACACCAACATGGTGCATGTTGGGAGACATGAGATTAATACCACACATAATCACAAGTGGACTGCGCTGGGTTGTTTTGGCTGTGGACTGAAATGTAGGGACACACATGTCTATTTTCGTATCAGATCCATCTTTTTCAGCCACCATATCAACCACACCCCCGGAGCTACGGACATGCAACCACCATAGTATATGGTGAAAGACTCCAGCCTATTACCACACACAAACACCATGATCTGCGCTTGGTAGTTCTGGCAGCAAGGTAAAATATAGGGACACACACGTCTTTGGTAGAAATAGGAAAATGACTACGTTGATCACTTTCAACCACTATATCTTCCACATTCCCACCATAGTGCACGATGGGAGACTCGATGCTACTACCACACACAAACACCAGTGATATGCGTTTTGTAGTTGTGGTTGCAAAGTGAAAAATAGGGACACATACGTCTTTTGTCGATATACGGAAGAGTCTCAGGTCAACCACTTTCAACCACCATATCTCCAATTCTCCCATAGCTACCGATATGCAATCACCACAGTGCACGATTGGAAACTCGATTTTACTACCAGACACTAACATAATGTGGCAGGAAAGAGAAGTATAGGGACTCACAAGTCTATGGTCGAAATATGAAAATGTATTACTTCGACCACTTTTAACCACCATACCTCCACAGCTATAGGCATTCGGCCAACGTTGTGCACGATAGGAAATTCAATGCTACTACCACACAGAAACCCCAGTGATCTGTGCTAGGTAATGGTGGCTGAAAAGTGAAAAATAGGGACACACACACACACATACACACACAAATTATGACTTAACTGTTGCTACTGATATTAAAGAGTATAGACCTCCATCACTGTCATCAGTTTGCATAAAGCCGCATTACCACGGCGCGTGGTGGGCAGTGCGCGCCTTTCATCTTTACCGCCTGGCGGTGGGTCGAGGTACGCCGTCTCTGTTAGCATATGTGGCAAAGATGACAGGCGTCCACAACCACGCGCCATGGGAACGCACCTTCAGAAGCAATGAAGTCAAAGAACCGATGTACAGTGGCGGATCTACGAATTTTCCGAGCCGGGGCAAAAACTAGAGACTGCGTTCCTTCAGACATGAAATTGCAGCCCGGGGCAATGTATAGCGCTATTGTTTGATTTCGCCGCCCCCTGATAGTTGCCGCTCGGGGCAGTAGAGTTAAAATAATGGTCGCCACCATAAGAATATGCTATCTACCGACCCTTCAAACAGATTTGCCGTCCCCCTGAAGTTTTCGCTCGGGACACTGGCGATGTCCGATTGTCGAGTTCACCGCTGGCTGCGGCCGGCTACGGTATTGCCGGTGTGTGTGAAAATGCCCTAAGGTTCGATGCAATACTCTATAATCTAGCGAAGTGAACTTTAACTTTTTAGTAATTTTCATTTGTTTACGAGAATAACTTGGACAAAGATCCTATATACTGTACAAATGCAAAAAAAGAAACCACAGAAAAATACTTTGAAACCCTACATCTTGCGCATGTACAAACTGAAGACCGCAGGTGTTTTGCTTTTTCTTAGAACTTACGCCTAGTTGATGATTAGAAGCGGGAAAAAGGGAGCGTCCATAAACTACGTGTATCCATTTTGGTTTCAGTCAACCAACCGTCCCACCCCATACCCCCATTCCCATTGTTGCATGTAGCTCTTTTGCCTATTAATTCCAGTAGACATTTTATATACTGTTTTCTTTTGACTATCGTTAAAATTATTGCATATATAATGAACACAAATTATATTTGCATTGGGGGCGTCCATTAATTACGTGAAAAGTTTTTCCGGAATTCCGAATTCCCCCCCCCCGGCTGATCTACCTCGTGTTTTTTTTTAGACTTTTTTTGGTCTCCTGCTTCCGAGGGTGGTTATAACCTAATAACAAAGGCGATATTCGCGTAGTTTGTGGACTCTATTTTTTTTTTAGCTCTACAGTCCTTCAAGAATTTCAAAAACTCAGGTGAGATTTCGCCGGACCCCCCCTCTCCCTATTTCACCTGACTTTCCCTCCCCCTTTCATTCCTCCCAGCTGAATTTTGTTTTCTGCTTAGTAAAAATGCTGCTGAAGCTGTTTTAATGTTGACATCAGCTCACAAAGATGACGCTATGGGAAAAACTAAAGTGTACATGTGGTTTAAAAAATGGCGATATGTCGATTGGTGATCAACCTCGTTCGGACATCAACTATACGAATCGACGAAAATGTTGAATAAATTCGAGAGCTTGTGCTCTCAGACCGTCGACAGACAATTGATCAACTGTCAGAGATTAGTGGGTTATCTTGGAGCTCGGTTCAGCGAATTTAAACGAATATTTGGGAATGAAATGGGTTGCTGCCAAGTTTCTTCCTTGGGCTCTGACTGACAATCAAAAACAACGTCGAGTTGAAACATGTTCGTGCTTTGAAATTGATACAGATTTTCTGTCAGAGGTCATTACTGTTGATGAGTCATGGTGCTATGGTTACGACCCAGAAACAAAGCAACAGTCAAGCCAATGGAAGACGTCATTGTCACCCCATCCAAAAAAATGT
>JARYHS010001113.1:9095193-9111147 GCA_031002005.1 Vandiemenella viatica | reverse complement strand
GTTCAGAATCTCATTTAATATTCCTGCGTTATTTAACGTTGAAACATAAGACATGTCAAACAACTGAATTGAGATTCTAAGCTTTAAAACGGTAAAAACCCCATCGAAATCTGCTCCGTAGTTTCCGAGTTTTTATAAGACCAATATATCCAGTTTTCGTTTTATAGATATAGATAACAGTTTTATTAGTATCGTCCGTTTAATCGTATTAACTGAACTTTAGTAATCAAGTAATTGCATTCGGGAGGACGCAGGGTCGGATTCCCATCTGCCCATCCAGATTTGGGATTTTCATGGTTTCCCCAAATCACTCCAGGCTAATGCCGTGATGGTTCAATCATACGGCCATGGCCGAATTTCTTCCAGTTCCTTGCCCTCAGTCCTTTCCCACCTCTAATGACATCGATGTCGTCCAGGTGTAAAGCCATAAGCCAAAAAAATCCGGGATTGTTCTTTCAAAAGGCCATAGCCGAATTCCTTCCCGTTGCTCGTCACTAGTCTCTTCGTGCCTGTAATGACCTCTACGTCCCGTACGAAAAACCTCTAGTGACATATTACAAAACCTCTAGTGACATATTACAAAACCTCTAGTGTCACATTACAAAATCTCTAGTGACATATTACAAAACCTCTGGTTACATATTACAAAACCTTTAGTGTCAAATTACAAAACCTCTAGTGACATATTACAAAACCTCTAGCGACATATTACAAAACCCCTAGTGACATATTACAAAACCTCTAGTGTCACATTACAAAACCTATAGTGACATATTACAAAACCTCTAGTGACACATTATAAAACCTCTAGTGACACATTACAAAACCTCTAGTGACATGTTACAAAACCTCTAGTGTCACATTACAAAACCTATAGTGACATATTACAAAACCTCTAGTGACACATTATAAAACCTCTAGTGACACATTACAAAACCTCTAGTGACATGTTACAAAACCTCTAGTGTTACGTTACAAAACCTCTAGTGTCACATTATAAAACCTCTAGTGACACATTACAAAACCTCTAGTGACATGTTACAAAACCTCTAGTGTTACGTTACAAAACCTCTAGTGACATATTACAAAACCTCTAGTGACATATTACAAAACCCCTAGTGACATATTACAAAACCTCTAGTGTCACATTACAAAACCTATAGTGACATATTACAAAACCTCTACTGACATATTACAAAACCTCTAGTGACACATTACAAAACCTCTAGTGACATATTACAAAACCTCTGGTGTCACATTACAAAACCTATAGTGACATATTACAAAACCTCTACTGACACATTACAAAACCCCTAGTGACACATTACAAAACCTCTAGTGAAATATTAAAAAACTATACAAAATATTTATCAGGGAACTTGATATTTGCTTAGTTATATTTAGGGACATTCTGACGAAAAGTATTGCCATCAAATTAATAAATATAATTATTATATCTTTTAAAGAATTTTCTCTCATTGCAGTGTTCTGCTTGTAGCATTTTCCTTTGCGCTTCAAGAAGTGAAAATCAAATATTGCTAAAAATCGGGAACTAGTTCACTTAAATCTGTTGCGTCCTAATTCATCGGACACGATGACCTATTAACATGATCCTACATAAACTCGTGGACTGTTTGAAAGATACTTCTCTTGCGAAAATCGCCATGGGTGTCCGTAGATAAAACTCGGAATTTTGGCGATCAGTGTTCTGTCACCATTCACAAGGGTAATCCACCTACCGAGAACAGTCACTTGACAATGGCGACAGAGCAGTGATCGCTGAAACATTATTTTTTATCAACAGTTACAGTCTATTAATTTCCCGATAACGTTTCGTTCGCTACGATAAGAGTGCAGTGATAAAACTGATTCGAACGATTCCGTATTTGTTCCGAATCGATCGAAGACGTAGAAAAATTGAGGACAATGTTGAACAAGTGATAGAAATGTCTCTATCGAATGGACGATTAACTGTTACGAAAATTTCTGTTTTATGGTTCTTTTGAAAGAATTTTAACTACATATTAACTTTCGGTCTGTATCAAACATACTTTCTGAAACTGCAATTTCTGTAAAATAAAACCGACCGTGGTGGGTGAGTGGTTAACGCTCTGGCCTCGCATTCGGGGGGACGCCGGTTCGAATCCCCGTCCGAGCATCCAGATTTGGGTTTTCTAAGGTTTCACCAAATCACTCCAGGCGAATGCCGGGATGCCTCCTTCAAAATGCCATGGCCGAATTCCTTCCCGTTTCTTGTCCCCAGTCCCATCCCGCCTCTAATTACCTCGACGTCGACGAGGCGTAAAGCCAAAAGTGTAAAATAAAAACATTACGTTACATCCCCAACCACCTGACAGGTTCTTCGTGGTTGATTAATACAGTAATTAAGTAGTCCACAATGTACTTCAGCTTAAACTTCTGTTTATTTTCACCAAACACGATGTCAACGATACTGCTTACATGCATAGATACGATGCAGAGATACTACTAACGCAGTCCTTGCAGTTGCAAAGTGAATCTGTATAAACTAACTACCGTCCTTCTGCTGATTTCTTTATATATGCTCTATCGAAATTTCTAGAACTCATCAAAAGCTTCCGCCAGATATTTATCGAACATTAACAATTACTCAAACAATTAAACATATTAAAACAATCAGAAATAGTACTTAATCATTTAACATCATTACAAAACGGTCAGAAATGGAAATTAAAGATACTTAAACACAAAATTATTTACAGAAATCATTTTAAACTGCAGAAAATTGTCCTGTAGACATCGTAACTTGCATTAATACTTGGAATTACTACCTTTTTTTAGCAATTCTCTTGCACAATTCGGTTCTTAAACATATTAAATGGCCTTTCAATAATTTCTTTTCATAAAATAAAGTCTATTTACACTGATTTACAAGAAATTTGCAAAACAAACATACCATATCATATTGAAGCAAACTTTAGCTCACTACAAATACTTTATAAAATACAATTCTATTTAAAGTTCAGCTATGAGGGCTGTTACACGCCTTATTCGGGGGATCTAAATTCTAGATAACAGCTAAACACAGGGGTTGCCACAACATCGCAACTAAAGACGCTAACCAGAACTGTTTCAGAAAGGGAAATCTACTTTGGTGAAAGAACTTTGAGATGACCGTTATTAAAGCTTCTTTATATATTTATTTTTTATCGATACATCCGTCGTACTTTTTTATTTTACTTTTATTTAAATTATTTTCGACTGAATAGCTTTGTTCACTGTTTGGTTCACGCAGCTGGAATATATTATAAATACTTCATAATTTCAGCTGTTGACTCATATTTGGAATCTTATTCCCCATCGTAGCAATAGTTTGATTCGTAACAATTAAAAGTTTTTTGTTTTTTGTTTTTGTTTTTTTGATACGTCGCTTTGATTCACAGCCAAGTTAAGTCTGGGAAGAAATATAGCGGCCTATAAATCATTATCTCTAATTGGTATGTGCAGCAGCTGTTGGTCTTAATTAACTAAAAGTCCTACGGAATTAAAAACTAAATAGATGAGAATGAACTTCGATAATACATACGAACAGAATGAACGCACTGCTACAGTTAAAAATGGACCGATTAGCGTTTATTACAAGAAAAAAAATGCCTATAAGACTGAAAACAGAAAAAAATCTTTACATTTATGTAATTTTTGAAAAAAAAAAAGAAAATTTTTGACTTCTTGTATGTTTGGATGGGCGGCATTCACGCAAACATTCTTTATCAGATTTTAACAGTGTTTTGAATAATGTATAGCCGATAGTCCCACAGACTGACATATTTCAGAATGACAGCAAAGAAATATTGCTACCAGCAACATTCGTATCTCGGAATGACCGTGAAAATAAGATAAGAGAAATCAGGGCCAGAACCGATTCTTTTCTGTATTAATTCTTTCCACGAGCAATTAGGGAATGGAATAGAAAGGATTTACCGGGCGAGTAAACTTAAAATCCGACAGGAGTAGCTTTCGATAAAGCTCTCCGGCCATCCTGATCTGGGTTTTCCCAGATCACTCCACGCGAATGCGGGGATGGTTCCTCACAATAGCCCATGGGCGCCTCCTGCCATATCCCGTATATCCCTTCCAAACTATTACCCTTTCGGATAGGTGCAATGCACCCTCTGCCACATACTTTTAATGAATCGCGGAGTAATAGTAATAGGTAAACCAGGATATGCTTATTTTGATTTGAAGTAGAAAAGCTGAGAAATTTAAGATAAAATTAAACTGGTATTCGTTTTTCGTTGAAACCGGCTCATGTATGTTCTACAGATGCGATTTTGTTAACGTTTTTTGCGGAAGTGGAGGTGGAAAAATAAATTTATAATTATTTAGGTTTTAATATTTTATCAAAAATAAATTGAAAATAAAAAAGTATATTTTTTGTGCCAGATTCTACATTTGTTCATCAGTAAAGTCTGTTTACATATAATACCTCCTTATTGATTTATGTTTTGCCTCATCTTTGAAACAACAAAAAACGTGGCATGTTTTCACAAGTGATTAAATTATTTACGTAACTACGCCCGCGTCTAGAAAACAATCTTTGTATATAAGAACTTTGCGGAGTTCGCGGCTCGACTAATTCAAGCGTCACATCTCCGTGCCCGCACATTCACAGTACAACTTGTAGGACCTACGATGCAGCTCGACTAATTCCAGCGTCAAGCACAAGGCCACATCTCCGTGCCCGCCACCCGCCTTACCACCGCTCTAGCGGCACATTCACAGTACAACTTGTAGGACCTACGATGCAGCTCGACTAATTCCAGCGTCAAGCACAAGGCCACATCTCCGTGCCCGCCACCCGCCTTACCACCGCTCTAGCGGCACATTCACAGTACAACTTGTAGGACCTACGATGCAGCTCGACTAATTCCAGCGTCAAGCACAAGGCCACATCTCCGTGCCCGCCACCCGCCTTACCACCGCTCTAGCGGCACATTCACAGTACAACTGTAGGACCTACGATGCAGCTCGACTAATTCCAGCGTCAAGCACAAGGCCACATCTCCGTGCCCGCCACCCGCCTTACCACAGCTCTAGCGGCACATTCACAGTACAACTTGTAGGACCTACGATGCAGCTCGACTAATTCCAGCGTCAAGCACAAGGCCACATCTCCGTGCCCGCCACCCGCCTTACCACCGCTCTAGCGGCACATTCACAGTACAACTTGTAGGACCTACGATGCAGCTCGACTAATTCCAGCGTCAAGCACAAGGCCACATCTCCGTGCCCGCCACCCGCCTTACCACAGCTCTAGCGGCACATTCACAGTACAACTTGTAGGACCTACGATGCAGCTCGACTAATTCCAGCGTCAAGCACAAGGCCACATCTCCGTGCCCGCCACCCGCCTTACCACAGCTCTAGCGGCACATTCACAGTACAACTTGTAGGACCTACGATGCAGCTCGACTAATTCCAGCGTCAAGCACAAGGCCACATCTCCGTGCCCGCCACCCGCCTTACCACCGCTCTAGCGGCACATTCACAGTACAACTTGTAGGACCTACGATGCAGCTCGACTAATTCCAGCGTCAAGCACAAGGCCACATCTCCGTGCCCGCCACCCCGCCTTACCACAGCTCTAGCGGCACATTCACAGTACAACTTGTAGGACCTACGATGCAGCTCGACTAATTCCAGCGTCAAGCACAAGGCCACATCTCCGTGCCCGCCACCCGCCTTACCACCGCTCTAGCGGCACATTCACAGTACAACTTGTAGGACCTACGATGCAGCTCGACTAATTCCAGCGTCAAGCACAAGGCCACATCTCCGTGCCCGCCACCCGCCTTACCACAGCTCTAGCGGCACATTCACAGTACAACTTGTAGGACCTACGATGCAGCTCGACTAATTCCAGCGTCAAGCACAAGGCCACATCTCCGTGCCCGCCACCCGCCCTTACCACCGCTCTAGCGGCACATTCACAGTACAACTTGTAGGACCTACGATGCAGCTCGACTAATTCCGAGCGTCAAGCACAAGGCCACATCTCCGTGCCCGCCACCCGCCTTACCACAGCTCTAGCGGCACATTCACAGTACAACTTGTAGGACCTACGATGCAGCTCGACTAATTCCAGCGTCAAGCACAAGGCCACATCTCCGTGCCCGCCACCCGCCTTACCACAGCTCTAGCGGCACATTCACAGTACAACTTGTAGGACCTACGATGCAGCTCGACTAATTCCAGCGTCAAGCACAAGGCCACATCTCCGTGCCCGCCACCCGCCTTTACCACAGCTCTAGCGGCACATTCACAGTACAACTTGTAGGACCTACGATGCAGCTCGACTAATTCCAGCGTCAAGCACAAGGCCACATCTCCGTGCCCGCCACCCGCCTTACCACAGCTCTAGCGGCACATTCACAGTACAACTTGTAGGACCTACGATGCAGCTCGACTAATTCCAGCGTCAAGCACAAGGCCACATCTCCGTGCCCCGCCACCCGCCTTACCACAGCTCTAGCGGCACATTCACAGTACAACTTGTAGGACCTACGATGCAGCTCGACTAATTCCAGCGTCAAGCACAAGGCCACATCTCCGTGCCCGCCACCCGCCTTACCACCGCTGTAGCGGCACATTCACAGTACACACTTGTAGGACCTACGATGCAGCTCGACTAATTCAAGCGTCAAGCACAAGGCCACATCGCCGTGCCCGCCACCCGCCTTACCACCGCTCTAGCGGCACATTCACAGTACAACTTGTAGGACCTACGATGCAGCTCGACTAATTCAAGCGTCAAGCACAAGGCCAGCCGGCCTCGGTAGCGTAGGGGCTAGAGAGCTAGCTCCACGTGCCGAAGGCCGCCGGTTCGAATCCGGCCGCGGGCATGGATGTTAAGTGTTGTGTGTCTGTGTGAATGTCCTGTCCGTCCTGTGGCGTCCATACATTGGAAAAAAATACACATTGAGCTGGCTGTATGGCCTCCGTTGCCGAATGCCATTAAAAAAAAAAAAAAAAGCACAAGGCCACATCTCCTTGCCCGCCACCCGCCTTACCACCGCTCTAGCGGCACATTCGCAGTACAACTTGTAGGACCTACGATGCAGCTCGACTAATTCAAGCGTCAAGCACAAGGCCACATCTCCGTGCCCGCCACCCGCCTTACCACCGCTCTAGCGGCACATTCGCAGTACAACTTGTAGGACCTACGGTGATCCGATTTTCGATAAAGGACTCTTGATTTGCCGTGAAAGGGGTTACAGGACTACATGTAGGACGTATTGGATGTCGTAAACACACTTTTTGTTAGCTAAGCGGCAATGGACAGAATATCGTATAAAGAGAAAAGAACAATATATACAATTGCAATGTAAACAAAACATCCGCTATACATCCGCATTAAAAATTGCGGATTCGAAAGCAGATGTAGAACTTCACACGGAAGTTCCGCACTTGCGGATATCCGTTGTGTCTCTAATCTGCAGTATGGCTTACCGTGAGCATGCAGTCTCTATACGGCGGCGGCCACACACTTACCTGCAACAGAAGACAGACACCAACAATTAGTTCGACAATACCTAAACATTACTATCCTATCTATATACAACAAGCAGAATACCCGGCGTTGCCCGGTCTAACGGGGATTGATTTACCCGTACAGTATTTTTATATTTACGATGTTTAATCATGTGTACCAAGTTTCATTAATTTAGCACCAGTCATTTCCAGGAGTAAACTAAACATCGATACACCCGGACAATTCCCAACGGATGGTGCAACAGATGCTGTGAAAACGGCTTGTCAGTTTAAGTTTTGGTCCAGGCTGCACTACAATCTAAGGAGACGTCCATAAATTACGTGAGGTGAAATATTGGGGGGGGTTTCCGGCGAAATATCACCAAGGGGGAGAAGGGAAATCTCACGTGAGGTGTTGTAAATTTTTGTTGGACTGTGGAGCTAAAAAAAAAATTCTACAAATGACGCGAAAGTCGATTTTAGAGGGGTATTTCGTCGAAAAGTGTGGACTAGGGGAGGGTGAGACCAAAAAAAATCTCAAAAAGTTGCGAGGGCGATATCTGTAGGGGGGGAGGGTTTCTGAGGAACCAGATCTCACCAGAAAGGTGGGGGCGCGTACTAGATCTCACGAAGTCTCACCAGAAGGGGGGGGTCCGGAAATCCAAAACATGTACCGTCCGCGCATTAATACACACCACATTAATCTGTAGCTGGAATATATCTGTTTGTTACGGTATCAAGCAGAAAAAAAAAAGTTTAATGGATTTTCACAACGTGAAAGCTTGGGGTCCAAGTTAAAATCTGACGTACATGTTCGGACATTAGGACACAATTATTTTATGTATATTCTGGCATAACTTAAAAAGAAAACAGCTGAATTGATTCTGACAGAATTTAAAATTGTCGGTTAATATAAAAAAAAATGGAAATTAAAAGGGGTGGTGATAAAGAGGGAGAGGGGTTTGGATTTTGTAAACCAAATGTAGACAGTATTTTTCTACTTGTTTTGAATTCTATGTGTGCAAAGTTTTTTTCAAAATCGGATAGAAACTATAGCTTTGTATAAAGAACATTGACAAAAATTAAGACGGAGAAAACTAATGCGGACAGTATTTTTTCGTTTGTTTTAAAGTATATGTTCACAAATTTCCATCGATATGTGATGAAACTGTGGGTATGTATAAAGAACATTGTAAAATTAATATAGACGGGGCTTTTTTTTTTTTTTTTTTGCTTACGGCTTAACGCCTCGTCGACGTCGTGGTCATTACAGCCGGGATGGGACTGTGTACAAGGAACGGGAAGGAATTCGATCATGGCCTTTTGAAGGAAGCATCCCGGCATTCGCCTGGATTGATTTGGGGAAACCACGGAAAACCCAAATCTGGATGCCCGGACGGGGATTCGAACCGCCGTCCTCCCGAATGCGAGGCCAGAGCGTTAACCGTTCACCCACCACGCTCGCTAAATAAATTAAAATAATTTTTGATTGGTAATACCTTTTACCCCCATAGAAGAGTTGCTTTCAATGTTATCTACAAAATAATTATCATTACCTTGTATAAATGTAATTATAATTAATGTACAGTGCATTTTCCAATGTAAGAATCTGTTTTGCTGTGTAATTATTTTGCTGTAAATTAATTTCTTTCCATATCCTACATAGTCTGTCTTTAAGACTAGGATTTACGAGAAATGCCGTATTGCATTGTAACTAACGCTAAATAAGCCAGACTTAGCTAAGCGAGTTTTCCTACACAATCCCTCATTATCTATAACGCAAGCGCCGCGCCGTGCCGTATAAGTAAGGAGAGTTGAAGAGCGTATAAAGTTATTTACACATACCAATTATACTGACAAACATTTTCCGGTTTTCTGTAGCTCCATTTTATTCTAACGTCAGACATCATCTAAATTTTTCTCATGTCTACAATCTTCTATACAATTTCGTAAGCTCGCTCATTCCCTCACCTCGATAGCTATTGGCTGGTGAACGGTGTCACGGGTCAGCCTTCACTCGCAAATAAACAGCGACCAGAGATACCATTAGAAGAAATTCGAGGTTATGTCCACAATTTAATAGCTAAGCAACTGCTACCAAATTAATTTCCTTAATACATCGATTATGTTTGCTTTTCGTTGCGTTTCATACTTAAAAAAAATATTTATAAATTTTGCTGCTGAAAACGCGGATCTGCTAATAAAAGCAACTTAAAAAACTTTAATAAATTACTCATGGTCTCTTTTGTAACCACGAATGTCAATTGCCTTTACGGCTTAGGATAAATTTGAGTTTATTTAGTTAAAACTTTCACTAATGTTGTTGCTTGACCAAAGTTTATGCATTACGGTTATTTGGTTTTTACGTACTGACAACTTTCGTTAATGGTCTTTATTCATGTTCGCTGTACGTGAGTTATTAGGTTATTTTAAGTGGACATCAGACCAAATATGTTACCAAAGCAACTATTTAGCAATTCATTTCTTTGGAGTTGCTCAGCTGTCTAATACTATGGAATGTGTATTAGGTTCTCTGACCGTTACAGATACTATGACCAATGATTACATTACGAATGTTTGCCCAGTCTCAATTTAAAAAAAAAGTGATGCTTTCGATGCAGATAGATTTTTTTTAACTGCTTAACGTCTCTCAACAGCGAGGTCTTTAGAGACGGGAAAGGGTGGGGGCAAGGAATGGGAAGGAATTCGGCCATGGCCTTTGAAGGAAGCATCCCGGCATTCACCTGGAGTGATTTGGGAAACCATGGAAAACCCAAATCTGGATGCACGGACGGGGATTCGAACCGCCGTCCTCCCGAATGCGAGGCCAGAACGCTATCCGTTACACCACCACGCTCGGTAGAAATTTAAAAAAATTTGTATCATGAATTGTAAGGGTCAAATACAAGTCAAGTTTGTATTTAAGCAATTATACTATTGCGCTATCGTCCCTGTTCGTGTTTAATACCTACCTCTATTAATGCTTCTGAGTTCTTCAAGCTCAAGAAATTTTATTCACGATGAAATACTGGTCAAGTTTATATTTGGTCAAATCTGGTCAACCTGTCATAATCTTTCATCCTGGAAACTGGAACTATTCTAGACCCGTGACGATACGCAATAAACAGTCACGGGTACACTAGTCTACAATAATACTAAAGTGCGAAAGTCTGTTTTGTTAAGTTTTCAAGACGAAACGGCTAAACCAATATATATGAAATTTGACAATGAAATACTGTGTGTCATAAGCTAGGGATGTAACGGAGCTCCGCAACTGCGGAACTTTAGCGTGAAATCCCACATCCGCTTCCGCGTCCACATCCGCAATATTTATTACCGCTGTATAGCGGATGTTTTGTTTACATTTCCATATATACAGGGTCCGGCAATAAAACCTCCCACATTCCGTAGCGGTGTGCGGGTTGTAGTGAGGATACTGATGTGGAGTGTGTTTTGTTTTAAAGAGGTGTACCTGCCATTTTCAGTGTGCGCCATGTCGTGGGTTGGTGAGCATCGTGCGTTTGTTGTGGACGAATTTATTCGTAACAGTTGTTCTCAGATTTGGCCTACATGATCGTGTCCCGGATAGAAAAACTATTCAACTGTGGGTGTCAAACTTTAGAAAGACAGGTTCAGCACTAAAAAAAAAACCTACAGGCCGTCCTCGGACTGCAACAACGCCGGAAAATTTGGCGCGTGTGAGTGTGTCTATGCAACATTCACCAATCTTAAAGCCTATGTGTACAAACATCGTCCCACAACACTGCAAGCACTTAAAGAGGCCATTACCCAAGAATTGGCAGCCATTCCAAGAGAAATGACGCGAAAATGCATGGAGAACTTTCTGGATAGACTTTGTCAATGTGTCAACAATGAGGGCAGATATAATTTTTAAAACCAAATAATTAAAAATGGCAAAGTATGTATTTTTCATAAATAAAAGTAATTATTCTCTATCATATTTAGTTTTTATGTGACAACACATTAAAATGAGGGAGGTTTTATTACCGGACCCTGTATATCATTGCGGCAATTTGGCTTTATTCCGATGTCGCAATGCCATCTACCGCATTTAAATACACACTACTCGACAGTTGCAGTAAACACGCAAAAGATGGCACTACCATATCGCCACAAAGTCGCTGAAACGTAAAGGAATTACTCCTTAGAGCCTGAGCAAATGGAGGTTCCTTTAAAAATGATAAGACCGAGGTGTTTGTTCCGTGAAAGTTGGTACCTGCAGATGGGCGGTGTTTTGATTTAGAGTGTTGGCGGCAGCTGGTTAGTAGCACCTGGACGACAGCTGCAGGTAGCACGTGTTCTAGGCACCTGCCCAGGCAGCTGGCTTCTCCAGATCAGAGGACTCCAAAAAAAATATCCAGCACAGGCTGTGGCCAATGTCGCAGATTCCTATACGTCCAGTCGCAAGAAACATCCGTCACAATAATCTCTGACCTCTGCGAGTTTTCTGCACTAAAGTACCTGCACATCCGGCTAATGGCCGTTTTGCAAATATCGTCTTCAACCGGAAGGTTTCTTCATTCCTCCCGTAAGAGAAACAAATTACTATCTAATGCAAAAACATGCGCCTAAAGTATAAGGCTGGAAAACTATGCGATTACTGACCGTCTAAAACACATCTGCCAGCAATATTATTAACTTGAAAAACATTAGCCATGTATTAAACTGCATGGTTACACCGAGCGTGGTGGGTGAGTGGTTAACGCTCTGGCCTCGCATTCGGGAGGACGCGGGTTCGAATCCCCGTCCGGGCATCCAGATTTGGGTTTTCCACGGTAAAGATCCGTCAAAATATTCTCTGACCTCTGCAGTATCTGCACGTTCGGTTACTGCCCGTTTACCAAATATCGTCTTCAATAGTCTTCAACCGGAAGGTTGCTTTGGTCCTCCCGCAAGAGAAACAAATTACTATCTAATGCAAAAACATGCGCCTAAAATACAAGACTCGAAAACTATGCGATTACTGACCGTCTAAAACACATCTGCCAGCAATATTATTAACTTGAAAAACATTAGCCATGTATTAAACTGCATGGTTACACCGAGCGTGGTGGGTGAACGGTTAACGTTCTGGCCTCGCATTCGGAAGGACGCGGGTTCGAATCCCCGTCCGGGCATCCAGATTTGGGTTTTCCACGGTTTCCCCAAATCATTCTAGGCGTATGCCGGGATGATTCCTCCAAAGGGAATGACTGAATTGCTTCCCGTTCCTTGTCCCCAGTCGACGAGGCGTAAAGCCATAAGCAAAACGTGTACAATTACTAACCGTCTAAAACACATGCGCTAACAATCGTGCACCTAATGTTATCAGATTGACAAACTGTACGATTAATGACCGTTTAAAATACGTCAGCTATGAGTATCATCCACTGAATAAACATTCGCCTAATATATCAGGCTGGAAAACACTGCGCTTAGTGACCGTCGAAAACATATCAGCTATCACTATCATCCATTGCAAAAACACCCGCTAATTGTATCAGATTGACAAATTATGGCAACTGACCGTCTATAAAAAACATCAATTATCAGCATCATTTGTTGATACAAAAATGAGCTAATGTATCAGTTTGGTGAACTATCAATTATTAGCCATCTAACACACATCAGTTATCACTTTCATCCACTGCAAAAACGTGCGCATAATGCATCAGGATAGCAAATTGCTGTTACGGACTGTGTAAGACACATCAGCTATCAGTATCATCCACTGCAAAAACATCGCCATTTCTATCTGCTTGGCAAAATTTGGGGCTACAGGGCGTCTAACGCACATCAGGGTTTTCCATGGTTTGCCAAAATCACTCCAGAAGAATGCCGGGAAGTTCTTTCGAGAGGACACGGCCGAATTAATTTCCGTTCTTTGCACCTAATGCTTCCCCGTCTGTGATGGGTAGTCCATTAACTACGTGCATCAAAATAGGGTGGGGGAGGGGGTGGAAGGGTCCGACAAAATCTGATATCGAGGAAAGAGGGAAGGTTTTTGAAAAAAGAAGTCTTCAGAATCACGAGGCCAATTTCAGATTGGGAGGGAGGCGAAAAAGGGGAAAAAAAGAAAAATGTTTATCGCTGGATGCGCCGAAACGGATCGGGTGATGTTATTTGCAGTTTCCAAAACCCGAGTCGACGAGGCAGTCACGTCTCGTTGCAGTAGTCCAGAGTTCCAGCTGCCAGAATTTGAGCGCTTCTCATGAGCCGTGAGTCAGACTTAATTGCTCGGCCCACACTGCCGCCCCGCTAATTGCCTCGCGCCGCATCACAGCTCTGGAATACAGCACACACGGGACGGAACAAACACAAACATCAGATACTGCCAAACAGTAGGCCAACACCCGAAAGCACTTTCTAAACTCTATCTGTGGAGCTCAGCACTTTATGGTAGCGAAGCATGGGCGTTAGGAAAACCAGAAAGAAGGAAAATTGAACATTTGAAATGTGGTGCTACAGAAGAATGCTGAAAATTAAGTGGACAGACAAAGTAAGAAATGAACGAGTTTTGAAGATGATGAGCGAGGAGAGAAGTTTGTGGAAGAGTCCGACAGGATGGTGGGTCACATTTTAAAACACTTGGAGAGGTCAATTAGTGAAAAAAAAAATACACAAACACATCAATACGCACACAAATACACAAAAATCAAAACACAATCACACATGCAAAAAAGACACACAACTAAGCACAAATAAAAAATACACATCACACAAATACATATACAAGCACGCTCATATACACAAAGAAAATACGAACAAACACACACACACACCACACAGACTGCGAACAACCCCGAGGGATTATTATAACGTAAAAAAGTGTACACCTACAACATTGCAAGACTACCTACGATTTGCCTCGCATTGCACCCCTAACTTTGTAATATCTACAGTTTAACATTCAATCCGAATAACCTACGGCCCAGGCGTGACTCTTAAGATCAAAAATTTTTTAAAAAAATCTTAGCCTCAACTGAGATTTGAACCGGAGACCACGACTCAAACATTTGTACAAGCGCTTTAACCACTGAGCTACCTGACCGAAACACGGAAAAGCAGTACAGAGACCTCCATATCGAACGCGTCTGTCTATCGCCATTCAGTAGTATTTCGAAATCATGAGACAACATGTATTATTTATACAGATAATTTTTGAACCAAATGTAGACAGTATTTTTCTCCTTCTTTCAAAGGATAAGTGTGCAAAGTTTCATCGAGATCGGATGAAAACTGTGGATTTGTATTAAGAACAAACAAACAAACAAACATACCTACATTCATCTTTATATATATAGATATATAAATAATTTTTCAGGTAATATTTTACAAAAATGCTCTGCTTATATTTACAGACAAAATGTATCCTCCACAGAATCACCTCTATCTTCCATGCAACTACTTATTTCTTGATAATTTTTAATATTCTCTTAGAACCACGCCTCACCATTTTGTCACTTGTACCTCTTTGGTTGGAAAGAGAGAGAGCCATTTTATAAGATACGCAGGCAGCTATCCCAACTGAAGGTTACACGGCTTGGTATATAAAATAGCTCGTATCGCGTTGGCAAGCTAAACAGAAGTACAGAGCCTGACTTCTGATTCACTTAGATGACGTTTCTCATATCTGTCACTTGTACCACTATGGTTTGCAACGCGTCATATATAGAATTGCAAATTGAAAAAAAAAAAAAAAAAATAGATTTGTTGAAGAAAAAAAAACATGAAAAGAACCTGCCACCCTTGTTTTTTTCCAATTTTTTTTTCAGAAAAACAATATATTTAATAAGCTATAGTTTTATTTACGGAACTTACATTTTACATGTGTGTTTTAAATCTTACTAAATCATATAATGTCTCACATAATGATTCATAAGTGTATCTATACAGGTAGGATAATTTTATTCATCCTCTATGTCAGTACCACATTCACTAGTATCAGCACTACCAACACTAGTTCAGTCGGAGTCGGAATTTTCTGTTTCTTCTTGTGTCTCCTCTAGATCCATAACTTCAGAAATAGTTCTGTACATGCAAAGCTTTGAGATTGCAATTTTAAATTGTGAGCAAAGTACACACTGTGCATAAAGACTGCACCGAAAGTTCTGTATTACGGTCTTTTAAGTTTGAATTTATATCTATTTTCACACAAAATACTAGCTTTATTTCTTTTCAATCGTCAGTTTACGCCAACGGTTGCAAGGAAACGATTCATAATTACTGACAATTTAATGACTCAGTACCACTATACGCTGAGAGTTTAACAAGTATACGAATATAAGGAAAGCACAGTAAGTAATAAAAAGAGGCAAAAAACCGTAGATAAATTCCTAATTGTTTGAAAAGATCCATAGTTTACAGATAAATTCGCAGCGCTGGCAGTACTAGTTTAAATAGCGAGTATCAATCCAAACAACGGGGAACGGGGATTCCTCTCGC